>VYZR01037634.1:0-24620 GCA_013400675.1 Oxylabes madagascariensis | reverse complement strand
AAAAAAAAAAAAAAAAAAATCAAGCCAGGATTAAATCTAGTGTGTATTTGTGCTATGTGTAGAGTACATCTGAGGGGTCCTCACTCTTGTGAGTTTCAGTGTAATTTATAGGTTTAAAAATAAATACATACATAAGAAATGATAGCAATCCAACCTCCACAAAGTAAAAGGAAATTAAAAAAAAAAACTTGCTTAAGTGCCTAAACCCACAACCAGACTCTGAAATTTCTTTAGATGTTGTGGAAGTCTGTATGCATCTCTTTAAAAAATGCAGTACTCCTCAAGGGTCTTCTGGAGAGACAGAAGTATTTCAGCCATGGCAAGGATCATGGTTAGATATTAGAAAAAGGTTCTTCACAACAGGCTCCCCAGGATGGTCACAGCATGGAGCCTGTTTGAGTTTGAGAAGTGTTTGGACTACACACTCAGGCCCATGGTGCGACTCTTGGGGATGTTCCTGTGCAGAGCCAGGAGCTGGAATCAATGATCCCTGTGGGTCACTTCAGCTTATTCCGTGATGTTGGTGTCCTATATGTACCAAAGCCCAAACAGGGTAACAACAAAAGTAATGGTAGATAAATACTCATGTGCCCAAAGGTGCCAGACGAGAATAGCTTGTGAAGCAAAGAGAAGCCAGAGCTGGTAGCTACTGTGGCAAGGAAGGGGCTCAGCAAGGGTTTCTCACTAACCTCATCATTCCTTATCCTTCAGGCCTCAACACAGCTGCAGAAGTACACCACCTTTGCTTGCTGTTTTGCTTTTCAAAGCCTGCATTCCCATATCATTTCCAATGATCATTTCAGAGACTCCTTAAGACAGCAGCTATAAAACCCCACACCTTTGGAGCAACAAACCTTGAAAACACCAGGCAGGAGGACAGCACAGGCAGGGTGAGGTTAACAGGGCAAGTCCAGGCTGCCTTCACCAGGCTGAGAAAACTCTCCACCAGAAAAGCAATGCCTAAAAACGACTGGCTGCACCTAGAAGGTGGGTGCTCAACAGGTGTCTGTTGTAAAGAGGGAGAAACTAAATGTTGCACTTAATCCTCTTAATTCAGAGGAACGTGACAGGGAAGGTGGTTTTTAGCCAAGCATGTAAATCAGGGCAGTTTGCAGTTGTAGCTGGTTTTGTAGAATCGTGTGCTAAAATCAGTAATTCTTCCTGGCCAGGAGGAAGATTATCATCTGTTGTAAATTGTCATACTTCAAAATAGCACATTAATTGCTGTGATAATTTACACCAGCTGAGAATCTCCCCTGGGGACTGTGTTTATTACTCAGCTTTGTGTCTCAGACAATAGCGGTCCCTATCAGGGATGGGGTCCTGTGGTACTTTCATCATACTCATAATAATGAAAAGAGATATAAACCTTCTGTCTTTCCATTTTGGGTAACTAATGCATCAACTGAATTGGATTTAATTGCATAACAGTGGAAGTGAAGTCTGGAAGCACTGATGGAAATCACCTTTGGGGGTTTTCTTCTCCTTCCCCCACCGGTTACCTTTTACTAAATGATCATCCACATATTTATAACACTGCAGAAAACACACACTTATGTTTCAGTGCATAAATAGCCAAGCTACATTTTTCCTTTACAAAACCAATTTTAAAATCCATGTAGGGAGCAGATGAGGAAGCTGCATTGGGGTTAAACTGCTCAGCACTTGAATTTACCCAAATAAATAGTGAAAACATTTTTGGCTCGCTTCCTTGAAATATGACCTGTCAGTTGTGTTAAACTTGATAAGGTCTTTTAAAGCTAAAAGTAGTTGAGTGGGTAGGGCTGGCAACACCCTGCAAAGCTACTTTGGCTTTTCTTTTAAAAGCAGAGCCCGGTGAAAAATTCTTTATTAATGCAGTAAATGTTTTACAGAAAAAAAAAAATTGCAACCCAAATTACCAACCTACAGTGACATCCCAAGAAAAATGCACTGGTGGGGGTTGCTGGGCTGCCTCTCCATGCAGCCTTCCTTCTGGGTCCCACACTTGGCCTCGCTGTAGCCCGGGGCAGGAGCAGTTCAAGGAGAGACACTGGCAGGGCTGGCAACTCCCACAGACACCTTTCAAGTCCCAGGCACCAGAGCAGGGGCTGCCCCACGCTTTTAGTCACACGAAGTCCAACTTAGGGTTGTTTTCTGTAACCAGTTCACCTGCAGCCAAGCTGGAGAACACTGGAAGATTTGCAGGAGCTCTTCTGTTCACTGCATGGCCCCTTTTCCCCTCTCCTAATGCAAACAAGCTTTTAACGATCTAAACAGCAGCTCGGAAATGTTTAGAGCAAATGTATTCCCAGCGGCTGGCAGAGCTGTCACTGCCTGCCAGGCAGCTGTGGGGAGCAGGGAAAGGAGCCAGGTGGGGCTCCCGAGGATGGTCAGCATCTCTAGCTTTTAGAGATTTCCAGCTTCTCTGGAGTGATGGAGCTGCTTTTCCTACAACCCGTGCAGGCTGGACTTGGTCAGCCTGCATGCTGCAACCTGCAACCTTGCATGCTGGCAAGCAGCTCCCTCCAGAGATAGATGTTCCATCCGTGTTGTACATTCCCATTTCTGCCACACTCCTGGATCCCAAGAGCAAAACTGCTGCCTAGCAAAGTGGTGTTACTCAGCTTCAGCACAATATTTGGACACAGCCCTAACCCCGCACTGTTACCAATCTAAACTCTGATGTCTGTATTTGGAATAAAACTTGGTTGCATGAAATTTGAAAAAAATTCAGAGGAAGTTTGAGGCATGCTATAAAATACCTGATATCAAGATGATCTCCTTCCAAATTCAAAAAGACAATAGCAGCCATAATTTGGCCCACCCTCAGTTCCCTTCACTACCATGGTAAAAAGCCTTCCTCACCCCCCAGCATCTGGAAGATTTGTTCTTGTGGCAGGCTGGGGGAGAGGATCCCACGGGGCAGTGTTCACTATTCCCATCTCTGTAAAAAACATCTTACTTGGAAAACACACTGCATAGGACCTTTGCTTTTAAAAAATTCAAGGCAAACAAATTAGCCAGTACCCCTAAGTGGGTAATTGTCTCCAGAGACATCAAATACCCTAGAATGGCTAATGTAAAGTCACTTTTAAAACGGGGATGAATATTCATGGGAAGCATCACACTATATTCATCCACTTGCTACGGAGCAAGCCATTCCATAAATCCTGATCTCATTCCTCTGTTGATGACCTGTCACTTTGCACTGCAAGTGACAAGGACTAAGTTGCCCTGTGCCTTTGTTTTCAGGAAGAATCAGGTAATTATTAGAAGTTTCACCTACTGTTTTCAATGCAGCCTTGCCTGACAAGAAAACTGGAAATACTGGTGACATTCCAAAGTTTACAACTTCTAATTTTCAATATCATCTGCACCAGCTGGTATGATCAACTTCCCCAATAACAGGCTGAGTTGTTCAGAAATAACATTTTGGGGCATAGGAGCAGGGAAAACAGTAAGGCATGAAATAGATTTCACTCCCAGGAGCCACGCCATGGGATAAAGACAGCACTTCACCCAAAAATACGCCTGTTAGGGATCCCCTGCCTCCCTTCTACCAGCACAGACTCTTCTAGTTAATTCAAGCAACAAGAATGGGCAGTTTCATCTCTTTTTCCTCAGTGCATCACCACCAGCACCCATGGTGCTTTGCTGTTAGGAATGGCAGATCCTGGATCTCAATGGAGTGGGTACCACCAGTTTTCACTGCTGGAGCAATAACGGTTGAGGCTGATGAGCAATGCAAAGGGCAGCAAAAGCATCACCACCTCCCCTGCCACTTCCAGCTGAGCACGAGGTTGTGGGAGCAGCCATTCCCTCAGGTTTGTACATGCCTAATAACTAGTGGGCTGTGGCACTCAGCAAATTGTTGGTCTCAGGCTTTTTATTCCTGCTTGTTGAAGCACAAACATCATTCTCTGTGAAAACAGGTGATTTTGCTCTCAACCTGTTGGTTCAGGTTTGTACTCCTGGCGCTGCCTTAGCAAAAAAGCTTGGAGGGAAGGAGGGAAGTGGCTATTAAGCTGCAGAGGCCTTTGATCTGGTCTATTATGTTTTACAAGGCTTTAGAGCTGGACAAAAGTTAGAGCCTGCACCTCTCATCCACCACTGCCTTGGGAGGCAAAGCAGCAACAAATGCAGCTGGACAAGCTCCCTCACCCCATCCTATGGGCATCCTTTGGCATCCTTTGGTCCTTTGAGAATGCACCAGAGTCAGCCTGGGGACACATGCTGGGAATTAGCTCTGGGAGGGCAGGGTAGATGATTACTCTACTCCACCCTGCCATGCAGTATTTCTGGCGGGACACTCTCACCCTCTCCATAGAGGAAGCTTTTGGGGGCTGCAAGGGAACGAAGAGCAGGACGAGGCAGCAGGGCTGCCAACAAGCCTCCCTCTGACTGTTTCTTTGCCTGGATGGACTTTGCCACCACATGACTTGAAGCTTGGTTAAAAGACAGCATGTCTGACCTTGCCCAGATGCAGCCAATTCATCTCATGGGACTGATGACACACTTTAATACAAATTGAAATGGTTCAGTTAGATATTCTTAATGCATGGCAGGGTCTCCTTCTGTGTGTACTCCTACAACACGAATCTCTTTAAGAAAACTTATTTTCTATTTACCAGAAAGTTAAAGTATTTTCAAGACACTGCATGGCAGAGAAAAAATAACAGACAAGTGTCTTCAAAACAGCTCTGGCTACTGGGAGAGCTATTTGTGCACTTTAGAAAACATGACCTCCAGTGGGCCAGGAGAAATAATACAGTGAACATATTGCAGCGAAGAGGTCAGAGAATGTGGCTCTTTTCCTTCCCTTTTGTTTGAAACATCTACAAAAGCAGCTGCTATTTTTCTCGTGCATCGATTGTGGTGTGCTCAGCCCATGGGCTTGTTGGAGAGCTGCAGAGGATCCCGCCAGGACCTGTGGGAAACCAAGGCTCCACACCTCTGTGAGCCAGTGCCAGAATAACCTGCCTGATGCACACAGCACTGCGTGTTAGAGGCTGCTCCTGAAAGTGTGGGGCTAAGGGATGAGGTTCTCTGCTGCAGAGAACCATAAAGTCACAACGAGCTTGGAATGTATTATAGTGGCCTCATCCAAAAAAACCTTCTCCACTCTTCTGTACAAGAAAGACAAGGCAAGCCCTCTCTGCTCCAGGGAGATGCTTACACAGAGAAAACTCAATCATTAATGTAACATGTTCAGAAAGTTTAAGAGAGTTTTGTAGCATGGTTATGTTTATGGTTATGTTATAAACACCTGCAAAAGCAGATCAGATCAGTCTGGTAGGTTACTTTTAGTGCAATTACAATTTCCTGCAGCAACTCACGAATGGAGATGTCAGTGACACTTCACTGCATGGCATGAACAGCTCCTGGTGACCCTCACTGCCCCTTCTCACACCAGTCTTTGCAGCAGCAGAAGGTTGGCATTGAAGCATCCATTCCTCTGCTTTGGATTCCACAAAACAAAAAGGAGAGCATCTGAAAAAGGCCTGAGCTCTCTTTTACTTGACAGTCTCATGCTAACATTATTGAGGATGATTCTCACTCGGACTGTAAACTAAACCAGTAAGATGTGAAGTTTAGCAGGGGCAAAGCATGTCCNAAAAAAAAAAAAAAATTCCTTTCAGACATTAAGCATATTAGCCTGCCTCATCAAAAAGTCTTACTGACCTTGGGAAAGGGAAAACATCCTGTGGCTGTACCTGTCCTGGCTGATTTCCCTGGCAGGAAAATCCTCTTCATGTCCCTAAGCTGCCCATCCCCAGAAAGGCAGCACGGGTGCCTGTCTGCAGTCAGCCCTGCTTCCTGTGCACTGTGGTGCCTTGATGAGAGCGTCCCCTTCCCATCCACTCCTTCTCTGTGGCCTCATTTTCCCATGCTGAAAAAACAGAGCAACACTCAGCTTGTCATCCCTACCCATGCCCAGCACTCAGGTCAACTCTCCCAGTGCCCCAGTGGAAAACTCCTGCTCCAGTGTTGGCCTGAAGTAACGTCCTATTTGTCTTCTTCCTATTTAATAATTAGGCGAAGGACATATTCCCTGATTGAAGGGCATTGATGTTGAAAGTCTTGCCACACATCCCGGGAAGGAGAGCTGAACTTTGCCCATTTTCCATCTGAATTGCATCCATCAGAGCCAGCTCTGTTGCCTCAGAGGTGGGGATGAGAGGTACTGCTTCTTTGTTTCTGCCCGGTGTCAGTGAAAAGAAAATTCTCATATGAAAAAAGAACACTTCCCCATGTACAAAAAAAGACTTGGCTGAAGTCTCTGGGTAAGGTACCTCCTTGGAAGTCTTTCCAGCGGCTGTAGAAATTTGTTAAACATTTCCATCTGCTGAGGAGTCTGGCCATCAATTTGTCCTTCTCAATTCTTAAGTGGCATTGGTTTTTCAACACTGAAAAATGGGAAATTTTATTTGTGGGAATATTCAAACCACAAAATATTGCAGACGTGCACACATGCATACAGGGGGAAAAAAGGGTTGCAGGTAATGCACAGGCTTGCTCTTGCCAATTAGCATGAGGGGTTTAGGAGTACTCACAAACTCTTCATGAAAATGGCCTTTTAGGCAGGCTGACATCACCCAGATGTTTTTAATCACAATGACTCTGGGACTAATTTCTCTGCTTATCTGTCACTGCCCTCCAGCACTGGTTCCTGTTGATTAAATCTGCCTCAGTAACAGAGTACAACTTTGACTGGAGATATTCAGTTTCCGGGTGATTGGGTGTTGAGGCTTCACTGCATTTTCACGAAAGTTAACAGAAACAAGGGAGAGCAGATCCATAGCATGCCACCTCCTTTGCCCTGACATGGGTTCAGAGTGTGTCCTCTCATCACAAAAGTAGCCCTATGTGTCCTCACAACCCCGCAGGCCAGAAGCCAGTAGCCACAGTTTCAAGAGGGGACCAAGACCTGTAGCTTCATGTTGAAGGGCAAGAAGATCATCTTTAAACTCAGGGTCCTCTACTACCCTTAGTGGTAGAAATAGTTCATCCCACAAGTGCAAGCCCTTCTCCCTTCCACAGATGGAAACCTCACAGGGATACGTGGGATTCCACAGTCTGAGACCAAGCATGTCATGCCACTCAAGCCAGTGAAGGCGTCGCCATTGGACTCCCCAGGGCGAGAGAAAGTTTATGGACTAAGGCCCCAGCTCCAAACTGCAACAAAGCAGCTGTACCAACACAGCCTGATGAGAAAGCAAAAGCAACAAGAATTACTGGCAGCCCAGTGTCCCAGCAGCAGCCAACAAGAAGTAGTTTTTCTTCTAAACCCTGAGCGATTCTCCAAGTTTCAGAGCACTTTAAAAAGCCCTTATGAATGTGGAGCAGGATTTGGGCTTATTAAATTAAGTGCAATTTATTTTTTATAAATCTCTGGGAGGACTTCACATCAAAACCTGGTCTTGAGAGATATTTTCAGTCATTAATTTTCATTGGCTTCACTGCAGAGGTGTATACTGCATACAGCTTAAACTGTTTCTCTGAGCCACTTTAAGAAAGCTACAGGGAAGAAAAGCCTCTCCTGACCACAGGTGACCCCTTACTTGATGCCCCTATTACATGGGACCTGGGGTAGTCTGTATCTCTGGTTTGGTCCAAAAAGCCCCTTTTTAGGGCAGCGCGATTAGCTTTTATGAACTTCTCTTTACATATTTAAAGTGACTGTAGTTCCACTAATGGCTAAAATTGTTCCAGACACCCATTAATTTTGATTTATTAACTTATTCAATTTCCCGTATTGTATTCTTGCCCACACTGTAAGTAATTTACTGTTTTAATATTGTGGGTCAATACTAATCATATCATCTGTAAGTTGTTTAATTAATAACAATTAGCACCTCCCATCAAGAACTCATTTTCCTGAATGAGCACTGTTAATGTGATTTTTCAGAATCATTACCTGTACCCACTCCCAAATGACTCTTCAACATGTTTCACCAGTAAAGATGCTTTAAGCAGCTACAGTAGCTTGTCATCTCCCATGATTTTATCAAGAATCTTGTCATATTTACTTTTCTTAAAGCCTTGGCCCTCCAGCTGAGTAATATCATGTGCACCTCATTTTAAATGTAATAAAAAAGTATTGATACAGCATGTGAGTGTAGGAAAAGAGCTTGCCAGCATACACAGCAGCTCAAAAACCAAAGGGTAAATAAGAACTAAAATGGTCTCTCTATAGACATGTGTGAGTATATACTTCTTTCCTTCTTATGATTTTAAGCTGACTTCTGTTTTTTCTGAGCCCACCATTATTTTTTTAATATCAGCCACTGGCATTACTGTGGTGTTTAACAAGGAATGCAAGGGTATAAGAGTATTCAAGTCCCTCTCATAAAGATCTCTCCAACTCCTCTGTGGTGTAGCCACTTAGTTTTCACGTCAGCAATAACCACAGAAATTAATATTTAAATTAGTCAATATCTGTTTGCAAACCAAATACTCATCTTCTATCAGTTTTTCACCAGAAAAAAAAAAATCTAGTTTCTGAATTTAAACTGAAATTAACCCCCCAAAACCTTCACATTAATATGCAGTGACTTGCCTGGTGACATAGCAAAGCAATGAGCTGTTATGCATCAACAGACATGGACTGGTCACACTCATTTTAACACAGGAGCTAAGCAGGAATGGAGAAGAACTAGCAGGCAGTGTGTTGGAGATGGGAAAGAAATTCATCTGCACAGTGGTTGGCCAATCCAGCAGCGCATCCTCCTGGGTGCTGAAAGCTTACATAGGTTTGAAAGAGGCTTAGATGAGCTCCTACAAAAGAAATCCCTCCAGTACCATTATGGAGCATCTTTACTGGGGAAGCTTTTGCTGGACAACCCCACTGTATCTCTGCTTTCCCGAGTGCCCACCAGGGCTTTGGCCAGAGGACAAAGCAGAGCCAGAGGCTCCTATACCCCCACCTATTGCTGGGTGTGATTCCCACCAGCAGTCCTCCCCTGCATGGCTTTTAAATCCAGAAGTGAAGGAAAGGGATCAAAAATCCTGCCAGAGGATGCTACCTGAAGGGCTCAAAAAAGCATTGCTAGCACAAAACCCCCAAGCTCCAATGGGGGAAGCAAAATAAAAGACTAAATATATGCATAGCAAACTTATACAACGTGATTATAACCCAAGTGATTGTTTCTCATCCAACTTCCTACTCAATTTCACAATGAGGAAGGTATCTGCTAGGTGTAACCAGCTTAAGTCACTCACAAACCACACATCACTTTTGTTGTCACATTAGCATAAACACAGACTTTCCGTGTGGTCAGCAGAAATTCACACGGGACAGCAGATCTCGCGCTCTCACTGCCTCCTGAACCACCCCAGGAAATGTGGTTAACCCCACACAAAGTACGTCAACGTTAGCAGTGACACAGCAAACAACATGACATGGAAAAAAAAGATCAATCTGTGTACTATTTTTACACAGATAAAGAAATGCAAAAAGAGAGGTGATTGAAGAGCTTGAGTAGAATGGAGAACCCCACGACAGACCTGAGCCAGGTCCTTCATCCATCCTTCTTCCTTGTGGTCCCCGGCATGGGACAGTCACCACTCTTCACCACAACTTCACCTTTCCTCCCCTGAAACCAGCTGTGCTGTGGCAGATGCCCATTCCAAGTTTTCTCTTTCCCAAAGGAAAGGGAGGCAAGGGAGCAATTAATACAAATACAAAGTTTCAGAAAAATACCGGGCATGGGGGTTAACATGTCAAATGCTGTCAAAAAGATATTTACCCCAACATAGCTGGAAAAGGTGTTACAATGCAATCCTTGACAGTCACTTTATCTTAATCTTCTGTGTTAAAAATTAAAGACTGTATTAATACAATGTCAGACTAACTTAATAGTACTCTTTTATCAAGTTGATATGATGGTAGCTAATTATTAAATGAGTTAATGTATGTCTTGTTATTTAATCTACCATGACTGATAGTGAACTTTGTCAAATACTTATTAGACACTCATTCCCTCTACACCTAGCTGCCACTAACATGGGCCACAGTTAAACACAAATCGTGCTCCCTTACTGCCAGGCCCAATCATACTGCCCGATATGAGCCCACTAGATATTCCTTAGTCCAAAATGGGAGCCTCATTCTCCATTTGTCTTATACTGACATTTCTTCATCCAGTTCAACATCAGCTTTTTCATTAAGGTGGTGGCAGTAACTCATATACAGACAAGATGCTTAAGAAACTCTAGGGCTCATCAGGCTCTAGAAACTTCACTGAAACATCCCTGAAGCTTCATTGCAAGAAGCTGAGCTTCTTAAGGTGGAATTCATTCAGACGTGGCTTTTGGTCACAGCACTGCCCAGGGGGATGTTTCCTTCGACCACAAGAGGTCTTGCACTGCCAAAGTCAGGAGGCAGCTGCCACAAGGCCACAAGGTACTGCTCAGAGCAAGCAAATTTCTTCCCCATTCCTGGAAGTGTTCAAGTTCATGTTGGACAGGGTGCTGAGCAGCCTGGTCTAGTGGAAGGTGTCTCTGCCCATGGCAGCAGAGTTGGAACTGGGGGATCTTTACATTCACTTCCAACCCAAACCATTTTATGATTCCATGATTGTTGGGCCACATTCTCATTGCCTTTCTGCACCACCATTCAGCCCACTCAGCATCAGCATTTGGCTGGACACAAAATAACCCCAAAGGAGGACACCTACCTACTCTCTTCTTCAGCCAGACCCGCTGGCCACTCCTTTCGGGGTTGCTGTTAGGGTCAAACTGAGCCTCAAGGAGCAGTGAATGCTGTTGTACGGAGCAAGGCTACTGCTCTTGGGACTAGAAAGAGTGGAGAGGAGGAGGAGGAGCAAGATGCAAAGCTCAACATACCTATTTTGCTGCTCTCAAATTGCTGCTCTTTCACCATTAAAAGAACAATTGCCAGTCAAACTGACAAGCAACCTAATATTGCATTCACTTCAGACATCAAAAAATACACCCTTCCTTAGCAGAAACTTCTCACAATCACCTAAAACCACCAACAGAGTGGGGTGATTTCAGACAGGCAAGCACTCTCTAAACACCTGCATAAGCCATCCTGCTAACTCCCCAGCCTGCTCCATCACTTTGGCTTTGTTTCAGGAAGCTGAAGGTGGGATAGCAAATGCTTGGCTTCATCACTCTGTTATGGAGCTCACACCGCTTTCGCACCTCCTGGCCAGGGGAGCGCGTCTGCAAGCAGCCCTGAAGTTCTAACTGCGTGTGAGCATGCAAATGGGATTTAGCAAAGCGCCTCTGTGTCTGTTTATACCTCTGGAAAACATCCCAGTGGGCTTTCAGAGGAATCTGAAGGCTAGGAAAATGAATGCTTTAAGTTATTCACACACCACTCTCACTTCTCTGGAGAAGTTTTTACAACTTTTAGCAGGCTTAGGACAAATCTTCACCAGGGATTTTGGCTTCTGTATTGTAAGGTGGCTTTGCAACATGCCAGGGCATTTTGAAGTTCTTTCTACTGGGAAAAATCAGGACTGAAGCAACTGGGTATTTTATTTGTTGACTTACTTGGCGAAAAGGGCAGAAGTCAGAAAGTATAATATTAAAAACCTGTAATAACTTCAGCTCATATACAGGCTCAGAAAAAGGCTTAGTCCTAAAAATGGAAGAAAGTTGTTTGTCTGCTCGCAAAGAAGTAAATTAAAAATAGATTAAAATACAGACTGTATAAGAACAGCTTCCCACCTGCCTGTGAATGCCTAAGGGAAATTACCTGAAAATGCAGAAATTGTTATATAGATCAAACAAAAGCACTTATCTATAATTACTGGACTTATCTGTTTGTCTCAGGACTAACAGCAACAGCTCCCATTGTCAGGAATAAATACGGTGCTGTGATTTGTATTCTCTTCTTCTATCTCTTTCACCAAGATCACACAGGAAGGACCCAGTTTATTAAAAAAATGTTTCCTTAACTTCACTAAATAAAGGCAGATTGAAGAGATTTGGCCAGATACATGAGGGAGGGAAAGAGAGCAAGAAGAATAGCCAAAAGCTCTTTAGAGAGGATTTTCTTTCCTTTTAATAACTTTAGAGCTGGACCTGCTAGTATCTCACAGACTTTGGAAAGTCACCTGGGAAACTCCTCATATTTCTGTTATGTCCTGGCTCTCATCCTACCTGTTCAATAAATAATTATTAAAGTTTTAAATATTCACAGAGGAAACTTCCTGTTGCTTAGACTGAACAGGCTCCTGCCAACTTGATGAGCCAACACTGCACTGATGATACCGAAGCCAAAGGATAATTATCCGGTTTATATGAAGCTGAAGGAAGTGAGTGCCCTGCTGGTTTGTAATCATTTGCTGTTGGCCAGTGGCCATAGGGACTTGTCTCCATCACACGCCCTCAAGTTTACAGCTTGCTTCTGGGAAAAGATGTGCCTGTGCAGCTCCCGCTCAAAGGTGAAAGTGGTTAATCACGCTCTACTATTAGAGTTAAGGAGGCACTTTTAAATGCAATGGACTAGAATACCAGAAATATGTCTGTTATGTGCTAGGCACGCCCAAAATACATCTCAGTGTACAACATTGACAACATCCAGACAATCTGTGTCACATTTGACCCTGCAAGCAGATGGAGACTCTTCCTCCATGAGCGGTCACACCTCCAGCTGCAAACGCTCACGACCCTCTGGCTGCTGAGAGAGGACAAGTCACTCCTGGCTGAGCTACTGCCCAGCACCACTGCATCCCCAGTGTCACCAAATGCTGAGGTTACAGGTGAAAAACAAGATGCCTGTGCCCCAATTCCTGTACTCTGCAGCCACCCCTGCATCTGCCAACACCTCCCTTCCAGCCCCGCAGGCTTCAGCACCTAAGGAGAGACCAGGTACAGCCCTTGTGCCAGGGCCAGGGTGGGAGCTGTTTGCCATCTCTATGTCACATTTAGTGTTGCAATGAGGTTCTCACGTGCAACTGGGCAGCACAGAAGACAGAGCATGGAGCTCAAGCTGTGGGGACAGACGAAGCTGAGAGGGATGGGGATGTTGGAGGGATGAGGTGGGACTGCCCCAGGGGCATAAACTGCACAGGCTCAGTGATCAGAGCAGCTCCCAGTGACTTCTAAGCCATGAAACTGTCATTTCAGAGAGGATGTAATTGCTAGAGGAATTACTTAGTTAATCATCAGGGGACAGATCCATTATAAAAAAAGAAAAGCTCTATCCGCAGGGCTCCCAAAAAATCAATTACTGGAAATGGTCTGCTGGGGCTCCCTGGAACCACTATTGGCTTAACTGATTATTTCTAATTTAATACAAATCACACACTCCCCCTCACACTTTTATCCACCCACTTCCTGGAAGCCAACCTGATGCCTGTGCCTGGATAAAATATTTGATGAATCCCAAACCAGTGTTGCTGCAGCCTTCTAGAGATGAGAACTTAGCTGTTAGATATTTTTGAGGACTTAATTGTGGTCAGCAGGTGTTAGGTGCAGCACTGAGCTCCTCCTCCAGCTCTCCGGACAAGGGCAGGTCCCAGAAAATGCTGCGCCCATCATCCATTTCCAAGGATAGCTCCTCCATTTTTCTTTCTTTTTCTCCAAAGATGATAGAAAGTTGGTACTAAGGTGCACCAATAGCAAGCTGTGGTGCTCGTCCATGGAGAAAGGTCCAAGCTCTGGCCATCTTCCTACCACTTTCTTCTCAGAGGAAAGGTATTAGCAGATAAACACATGCCCAGGCACTGCAAGTCTTCAGACAAGGGTTAGGATGAATTTCTGAATCAAACACACTTTTAGGATAAAATTAGATTTCCCACCAAGCAACTTTTTGCAAATCTTTGGCAAGCTTGTTTTTCAACAAATCATCTAAAATCAGAATCCTTGGATGAGGACGAGGGAGAAAGTGAGAAATTTTGGTTATAAAGGTTTATATTTTAAATCTCTCTCTCCCAGGAGTCCATCTCATGCTCCCTGGACAGATTTGCCATCACAAACTGTCCCACACATCCCACCAGTAACCCCGGAGGTGGTGCACCTGCTTAGCAATGCAGCGCTGTACTACCTAAGCACAAGAGCCAGTGGAGAGAGGGAGGTGAACCCCACAGGTCCCTTTAAGGAACCCCAGTTTCCCAGGCTGCAGCCACCATCTCCTCCTGCCTCCACCAGCTCAGAGCCCAGACTTGGCTGCTAAGGAGGAGCATTTCATCATGCACCACAGTCAGGGACCTGACAGGGAAAAAAACATATGAGAAGAAAACCTGGATCCTGATAGCTCTGGAGACTTTCTAAGCAAGTATTTTTGTATTTGTAATGAAACCAGCTCTGTCTGCAGCAGCTGTAATGGGTATTTGGGCCAAGTTGTGGCAGATTTAAAAATCATCAGTTTGTCTCTGCACTGTCCCATCCTATCGGTCTCAGCCACTCACCCCTCAGCCTTCTCACCTTGCTTTCTCCAGCCTCACCGCAGTTCCTTACAAAACAAAGTGCTGCACACTCTGAGACAAATTATCAAAATTTAGCCTTTTCTGGTTTGTTTTTTTTTTTTAACAATGGCTCCATTAAGAGGCCAGGTGTATTTGTTTGGTGAGAGTGCAGTAGGCTGTATGATATCAATGTTTTTTCTTTCAAAAGCAAGTGATACTGAAACTAGCCTCTTCTTAACTTCATCTATTTTTTGCTAGCTTTGGGGTTTTCTTAATATGCAGTAGGGAGTATTTTAGGAAATGTGTTCTCTTCACAGCTTTTTTTTTTGTCCTACAGTAACCCTTTTTAAAATGCTGAGTATATGCTTGCTCAGATAAATATGTATCTGAACACACAAGCAATTATCCTATTTTCATATAATTAATTTTTTTCAAGCTTCTATATGCATTTCCTGCTCATTTGACCATGCAATAATTAATTAGCATTAATTATCTTAGATTACACCTTCTCCATCTACGCACAAATTCAATTAGAAAGGCAGGCTTTTTACAGCCCATTTCAGAGAGAACACCACAAGCAGTGAAAACGTATCTGTGGTGAGGACATATTTCACACCTGCCAGAGTATTCTGAGAAACTATTACTATTTTTCAAGAAACACTAAAATCAAAATCAAAGCCAGAAACCCACACGGACTCTACTGCATCCATGTCAGGGACTGGACCCTCCCCCTTCTCCTTCACTGTCCCTCTTTACCACATCCATGGGGTTATTTTCTTCCTGGAAGAAAGGGTACTTCCTTCCTCTGCATATATCTGTACTTTGAAAGTTCTCTCGCTGTCTGGACCAATCTCATGGCTCTTTGATGTCCTCTTGTCCATCTCCAGCTGGTGCTTGCCAATACCCAATTTAAAGCCCTCATGCCCCCAACTCTGATGACCTCCAGCAGCTCTTTCCTTCCACTTCAGGAGCCAGCAATTACAACTGAGGACCAATATCTAACATTGCTGGCAGATGGAAGGGTTTCACCTCTGCGCTGCTAAAAGCTGAATATGTGCTTTTCCCCCCTGGGTGAGCATTTTGGTTTCCTTCAGAAGGGGCATGCTCACTCAATCCAGAGAGAGGCAGATGGGGAGACTTTTCTGGTAATGTAAGACATTTTCAGCCAAACCATTTCACCACCTTTAGACCAAGTCCTGAAGGAGTGAGATTGGAGGACGTCGTGGTAATCACTGCCCTCCTAAATTATTAGGGATGAGGTGGCGGGGAAAATTATCATTCCTGGATAACTAATGCTATCTGGATGCTACAAAAACCCAACCATAAGTCAACATGAAAGGAAGGAGAAAAGTGCAAGAACCCAGACAACACAGCTTAGCACAGAGGGAGGGAAGTGGTAGCACAGTTTTCTTTAGAAGACCAACCACATAAGACAGTGCCCTGGGACTGAAGCTTTTGAAGTACCAGCACAAGGAGATTAATCATCTTGCCCTTGAAAAAAAAAAAGAAAAATATATAAAAAAACACCTCTAACCTGAGACTGTGCAGACGAGCATCATACTGATGCGGGAGATGAATCATCTGCCTGTGCTGACTCACAGCAGCACCACTTGTAGCAGCTGGTGCCACCGGCTGTGCTGCTGAGCCCCTGCTCCCACACACCGGACGAGCGAGACCTCCCTAAGGCCCTCAGGAGGGAGGGAGGGAGGGACGGAGCCAGGGATGGTGGGGAGCATGTGCCATGATGTGACATCTCTGTGCCACTGAGTCAGACCCTGTTCACTGATAAAAGCTTTGGGCGCACATGCCATACACATGCATATGTGTGTGCATATAAATCTGCATATACGTGCACGTATATATGCATGACTGCCTATGCAGTCATAATTACACCCAGAGATAGTACACATAATTTGGCAGCTATTGGCACTGAGGGATGTTTGTGAGTTCTGAGAAACTGAGCATCCTTCAGTCACATGTCATAAAGCTGTCACCTGGAAAAGGGAAAGGAGTTTCCCCTCAGGGCATGTAAGCAGCCTTATCCTAGCCTTCCCAGCAGGGCTTGGTCCAGTCACTGTCTTCTGCCCGCTCTCTGAGTAGGGGATTAAGTTCCCTGGAAGTGTTTGGTGGTGGGTCTGAGATCTCTGCTTCCTCAGAGGGGAGATGGCAGTGACATAACGCCCTTTTGCCCCTTCCTTATGAAGTCCCTTTCTGTGGCAGAAGCCATTTCCTCCCCCACAGGTGCTGCAAGGAACAAACTTGGCCTCTAGGTACGGTGGCAGGTGTGCAGTCCCCACACCTGCCCAGGCAGCTGGAGGCTCAGCTGTAGCAGGGAGAGCACCACCAGCATCCCTCTTTCCCAACAAAGCCAAGAGAAGATGGGAAGGGAGGTGGGAGAGACGTGCAGCAGCCACTTCTCCGGTATTTTGGTCTGGTCCATCGCAGAGCTGGGTGAGGAAACAAGAGATTTGTGGGCTGCCTGAAAAGAGCATGTTGAGGCTGTATTTTGGAGTCATGAGCCTGCTGTTCAACTGGTGGTCCTAACTTTGTTCCTGGAGCACTTCAGAGCATCTACCAAAATGCCCTTTGGTTCTCCTAGGCTTCCTACATTTGCCTGAGGATTTTTAGTATATGTCTCCCCAGCAGTGCAGCCATTAGGCAAGCCTGGCATTCCTCTGTTTCCTCAGACTCCCTTGAGACTGTTCTAGGCAGATGAGATTAAACCAAACTGCCCCAAACCACCCAGCAGTTCTCCTTCCCACCACGCACACGGGGACCAGTCCCTAGACCAAGCCTACCCCCGTGCACAGAACTGAAGGAATGAGGGAGGGTGGTTTTCACATGTTGGTGGAAAGCAGGTCAAAGAATGTGCCATCAGCTGGGATGTATCTGCACCTTGTGGCTTCCCAGCCCCCTCCAAAAAAGTGTCTTCCACGGAGGAAATACGCTCACCAAACATCCCTCCGGTCCCTGAGCACGGCTTAGGCACATGTGATGGCGCTCCTCGACTGGGGATGTGTGCAGCCCTCTCCCAGGAGGCAGTCAACAGGACAGCTGTGGCTCATTACAGACAAAAATGAGCTTGTCAGGTTTTCTTTGCTTATAGAATTTAGTTGTGTAAAGCTGCACCAAGGCTGCACCAAGGAGCTAAACTTTGCTGGGCAAATTATTTTCCTCTCACTAGGTTAATGATTTGCATAAAGATAGATATGCCAGGACATGGTTACAGTTCATTATCTCACGGAGCCATGACCAAAAATTAGAAAATATTCCCTCAGAACAAAGTCTCCCAAATCCAGCAGCTGGGCAGATAGTGTTTGTATGAAGGTTGCCAACATCTAAAGATCCTTCCCACAAAGCAGACCTAGGGATGCAAAAGCTGCCCTCAGGGTTGGCAGCCAAGCCAAATCCTACGGGAAACCTCCTGACACCTTCACCCTTGTGCAAATGAGAGACTTACACATAAGCATTAAGGAGGGGGAATTCATGTTCCTGCACATTTTAAATCCTCTGGAAATGCCTTGCCCGTAGTTAAATGGAGTAAATGAATTAGTGTTTAATGCCACCGCAGGCTGTGTCAGTAGCTGGCATCCCCGGTGGTGTCTCACGCCTGCGGATGCCGAAATCGCAGGCGTCAGGCACTGCCGCTGGCAGCAGCAGCTTCTCACCTCGGGCAGCCGGGAGAGTTTGCACAGGGAAATCTTCCATGAGACTGAAAGGCGACTGCAGGGGCCAGTGCTGCCAGGTGTCTCTAGCAAAGAGCCTTTCATTCAGGCAAGGCGGAGGTGATGGGGAGGAGGGTGGGAGGCTCGGGAGAAGCCCTATTCACTCAGGTGGTGACTCCCGCAGCACCGGGATGTGGCTCCGAGGGTCAGGATTGCACAAACGGCTGCAGGAGGGTATGCTGGGAAGAGGGGGCTATCCCTGTTCCTCCGTGTTTGGTGTCAGGAGAAGGAGGAGCGCAATAGTTTGAGGAGGAGGAACCTCCTAGTTGTTCATGTTAGAAGAACAATTTCTCTTTCCCCCAGCACTCCAAGGAAGATTTCAGTTTATTCTTATGCCTAGCCCAAACCCCAGCTCCATGAGACCTAGCTCCCCACCATGTCCCTCATGCTGTCTCCTTGTGCCACAAAATCCAGCACAAAGGCTTGTGCCTCTCTGGGCTGCGGAATGCTGGCACCTCCTTCTATGCCTTCTTGGAAAACAAATCCGATAAGGGACAGGGACAGAGGATGAGGACGGAGGCGGGAGCAGCACACTGATGTCTCCCACACCTAACAAGACTCTTCCTCTCAGCTGTTCCTGCTGTGGACTACACCAGCCCAGAAGCAAGCTGTTGCTGTTCAGCCCCAAAGGTGATCAAGGCCTTCCCCAGGCTACCCTCTGGGAGCCACAACATTTTGTCAGAACAAGAAAAAAAGACAGAGAAAAACCCAAAATGTCCCAAACCAAGCACTCTCGGATTTTTCTAAATGAGGATTTAAACATCTGCCAGCCTATCTGCTGATAGCAGAAAGCAGATTGCAAGCGTAACAGGAGGCAATCGAGTCAGACAATTCCAGGGAGAGCACCAGAAGGCTTAATATTAGGACTATTGGCATTCACAGCCTTTGCTAATGCTTAATGATTGTTTGTGCTGATTTGGGTTGGCTTTGCAGTGCAGAGAACAACACTTTCTGTTCAAAACTGAGAGAGACCATCAAGGCTTTTACTGACTATCTTGGTGCCTGCTTTCTTGTAAATATATCTTTTACGCACCTTAATGCTAAATAAATACATCAACAAAATTAACAAATAAAAGTCAACTCCCCAGATTGTACTCTCAAAGGATGGACATTTTATAGGCAATTTTCCACCCAACAGCGTTACCTCGGGAGAAAAATCAGACCTGCAGGATGCAGAGGGATTTAATGCCACTGAAATCCTGCAAAAAGATCCAAAAGAATACAAGAGGTTTCTTCTGCCTAGGGCTACCTCTCTCTTCAGAGAAATCCCTCTCTAAATAGCCCCTGTTGCAACTGGGAGCTGTGCTGCTCTCTTCAATTTGGTGTGTTAAAGCCCAGGCAGGCTGGGTCACACTGTCACTCTCTGAGATTGCTCCCCTGACTTTAAAGTGCCTGTGTATTTAAATTAAAAGCATTTCTCCGTGCTTTGGAGGTGAGTTTGGCTGCTCACTGAGCTGCACCAGTTGGTGCCTGTCCTTCCTCTGGTGCTCTGCCCTTAACGTTCAACCTGTACCAGCACAGAGGTACTTTGGAAGGAAGTCCCACGCCCCCACCTCTGGGGAGGGGGCACCAAACAGAGCAGGCATGTGGGGATGGCCACCACGTCTCCCAGCCACACGTGTGAGACTAATCAGCACGTGCAAGGTAAGTACAGACAGCTCAGTGCCTATTGCTTAGCACCTAACAGCAGGAAGAGTGTCAGCACCTTTTTGGTGGCTTGGAAATAGATGTTAATCGTTAAATCTCATTTAGTGCTTCCCATGGGATGAAGCCTGGCATACTATGAGTGCTTTTTCTAAATCCAGTGGCAGAAGGAAAGTCCAACAGTTAAGTGGGGAAAAGTGGGGGGAATTTTTTTTAAAAAAAACCTGAATAACCTTGAAAGCCACACGACAACCCATGAATCTATTAGGAGGAACAGCCCCAGACCCCCAGCAGCCTGCAACATCCCAACCAAAGCAAACCAAGGTTTGCTTCTCCCTTCGTTGGGCATCCTGTATCCTGCTTTCCCCACACTCAGGCCAGCCAAAATTTGTGATACCTTAAAACAGGGCTGGTTTTACCATGAGGAAAAGGAGACGAATGCAGGTCCCCTACTTTCTCAACTGCCCTGTGGAGAGGGAGGATATGCCTTAAAAAGAAGCTTTCCATGGTTGCATTCTGTGGATGCTGCTACAGCCATGGTGACGGGGATGTCAATCAGTTCCCTGCAGAAAGAAAAGGCTGTTGCTTTTCTGTGGGACCACAGGGTGGACTGGGAAAAAGGATGAGAAGGAGGAAGGATGAGAGGAAGATGAGCCCTGGGCAAGCCCTTTATCTGGCAGTTTCATTACACGTCACATTTCATACCCAGCTCAGTGCTCTGCTGAGGGGCAGCTCCCTGCCTTCACCGCTGCCATGACTAAAGACAGAAAACAAACCAGGAAAGCAAGACAGGGGGCAGGTAATGAGGGCATTGTTAAAAAATGCAAACTCCTTGCAGCTGCTGGATCAACAGAACATGCACACAAGGTCTCTGCCCTCCCATGCTGCTCTTCTCCACTCTTCCCCACCCACAGATACCACCACAGGTGTGCACGGGCCAAAAGGGCTTGAAGGCATCATTAAAATAGACTGTCACCTCCATGCACGGGTGATGCACGTCAGGTACAGCGATGCCATGAGGAGGCTTCAGATGGGGATTTTTACCTCCCCATTGCTGCTGATTTGCATGTAGCAAAACCATGGGGATAGGAGAAATATATTGATGAGTTTAAATGGACTGAAATGCCCAAACCATCAATTCTAGGTGACATTCATCTCCCAAAACAGATCTTGCCCACCTTGCCTCAGGAAAGTTTATCCTTAGTGAGACTCAGACTCTGACCTGCACTGAAGCCTCAATGACAAAATTCATCGCTCAAAAGCTTTACCAGGGAAAAACAGTCTGAAAGAGCCAGCACACTGTGGGGGACAGGATAAATGTTATCTGCTGAGAAAACATCACATTCAAAGCACAAGAGGAGCAAATGAGAAATTAAGAGCTTGTTTTTCAACATGCAAAATGTGGGTCTCACCTAAGTTTGGAGTGAAGGGGCATTATATTCATCAAACTTTTAAGCTTTCCTGAGAGCATTTATGCATACATATGTTTACATCCCTGTTGCTAATCTAGTACAGATACATGTACACATGTTCAGGCTATGTCTGCCTTTGCTTGGGATCGGCATCTTTGCCCTCAGCACAGCTGACCTGGTGAAATCCCCCAGCAGATGCCCAGAGCTGTCACAAACATCAGCCTCAGCAAACATCAGCTCTGCTGCCTGTTCATTCTCTCTAATGCAATTAGGACAGATTAACATGGGTGACTAGATGTGAAAGACAACTGCACCTCACCATCTCCATCCCACCCACATTTGTTAATTTGAGTCCTGCCCTTTTCATAAACTTGTTGCTCTCTTGACCTCCCTCAGATGGAGAGCTTTTTCTTGCTCAAAAATTAAGAAGAGCACTGGCAGGGAAAGACAGCCAGCTGAAACAGTCAAAGCCACAGAAGCCCCGCAGCAACAGCCCACAAAGTTTCTTTGATAACCAAGACACGTGTGGGAGCTTCACGAGCTCCCTAGTGGGCTAGCAGCCACCTCTCTTGACTCCACTGTCAATCCCTGGTTTCAAAAGCCCTGGAAGGACTGTGAAATTAACACCATTACAATTCTTTTGCATAGGACATCTTGATTTTCTCTGTTCACTTTGGAATGTTGGCATCCGTTCTCTGCATAGACCAGCAGGGCAGACATCTTCAGGTTTGTGTCATGCTTTAGTCACAGTAACAGCACAAATGGCTTAAAAGTGTGATCCACTGACTAAACTGGACCACACAATCACGCAGCACAGCCTTCAGGTAACCACCTAAAGCACCATGATGTGTCTTTTGGACAAACCCTTGATGGAAAGGCTCTGGCACTTCCCCTGCTAAATTAGTTCACAATTTAAGAAAAAAAATGCCACTTGCTCTTAAAAATGAGAACCCTTCAGGCTGAGTTTCTCTAGCTTTAGCCCTCATCTACTGTGTTTTGTTTTGTCTTTGTCTGATTCCAGGTTCAGTCCACTCCCTGGCATCCTAGCAAACAGCAATGTATGTAAAGTGTGCCCCTTCCTTCACTTGTGACAGTGTGTTCTGTAACTCCCTAAGTGTGGACAGCCTAGCAAATGGCACATCTCCACTATTTATCTTACTCCAAGCACCCAGATTTTATTTTCTGCATGGTCTCCAACTGGGACGCTATTGTTCTTCCTGAGGCTCTTAAAAAAGTCTGTCATTTTCTTGTCATGATGGAACCATGGGTCTGTGAAGAACTGTAGGTGCTTTCTGGTCCATCCTTGGCCTGTGTGGATGTTTCCTGACAGGCCTTACCCTGCTGAGCCTCTGATGTAAAATCTTCTCCAGGCAACTTCTTTAAGTGCAGATCAATCTTTACAGTCAGAAATTATTGTCCTGGCAATAGATGTGCATTGCTGCCAATTAGCCCAAGTTTTTCTTCCTTTATTTCCAGAGGATGTGAAGGGCAGTTGATGCTCAGCATTTTAACAGAATTTAACATGGAGCAGATGACTTACAGCGTCCTCACAGCTGCCAAAATCCCAATTCAGCAACTCCACACCTTTCTGTTCGGGGGAGAGCTTTACTTTATAAGCTGACATTCCTGCAGACCATGTCTGAACTCCCTCATCTAATATATTACCAGAAGCACAGCTCTCCAGCTGGCTGCATTTCTCCATCCAAAGCTTCTCCAAGCTGTGAACACCAGAGCATACCTCCCTGTGGGGCACACTTTGTCCTTGGACAGCACCACTGGCTGCTGGCTGCAGAGCAGCCTGTTCTGCTGATGCCAAGCCTGTGACCCTCCTGGGGACCTGTGGGCAGGGGGCTAGTGCCCTTCACTGCCAGGGGGTGACTGCTCAGCAGCTGCTTGTGCAGCACCTTCCTAAACATCTCCCTTCCCACCAAGTGGGCTGTAACAGCCCACCTCTTGACACCCTCCTCCCTTTCCTCTTTATCTGTCTCCAAAGTCATTCAATAAATCTTCCTCTTGCTTCCTCACGAATGTCAGATGAAGAACAGCCTTTCCTGGTATTTGTCGCAAAAATTAACCCCTGTTTTCTCTGCTTAGTTTTCCTAAATCAGCCCTTCCATATCCGTCTTCCAAGCAGTAATCTGTCCCCCAGAGTCTCTGTGGTGCCTGTTAAATCCTGGTTTGCTTCTGTGCTAAGTATTCAAATACTTCCTGTTTATTTTCTGTGCTTCTGGCATGATTTCTGAAGGAATTAAAACCAAATCTGTTTATCTTTTCTAAATCCCTCTGCTGATAAGGGTATTAGTGTTCTTATTTACAAATGGAAGAGCAAGGCAAAGTAGGACTGGAAGTAAAAATTTCATAACGCAAGTCCCTAGTTTGAGATGTCCTGAAAGCATCCAGCAGTTGAATTTTCTGAAAATGACAGATAAATATCCTTTAAAATTCATGCCCCTTAAGGTGCTTCAGTTTAGGGACCTCCAATCGGTGGCATCCCCACTCCCTTGGTACTGAAGAAAATTGAGGATCCTGCCACAGAGGTGGAGAGCTCATCCACAGCTTTTTTGTGGAAGGAAATAAGATAAGTACGTTGCAGGCTATGTGACAGTCAGAGGCCTCAGTCACAGATAAACTTCTTCTATCAGAGCAATTACTTTTTAATATGTCTCCTAATTTTTCAGAGATGGAATTAGCAAGGCAGAAATCATCCCAACAGCTATTTTTTTTTTTAACTTTTTACCAGCTTCATAAACTCATTCTTTTCCTTGTCTCTCAACACCTTATTAAGGGAAGCAGAAGACAGGGCAAGTTGTCACCAATTAGAACCACTACAGCTATTTTTCATTTTGACAGTGGCCTACTACATTGGAGGCAATGGCTGCGTGCAAAGGTGCATGTTGCCAGTTTAAGGCTGACCACTGAACATGCTTTGGACTCCAGCCCTCAGCCCTGCCCAAAGTCCCTGCTGATGCTGGTGACCAAAAGCAAATCCCACCTGCATCACCCTGCTGCCAGCCAGAAAGGGGCACACGTTGGTACATTTTGATGAATGCCTTTCCCTGAAAGAAGAGAGAATTTGTGGGGTTTTTAAGTTGCTCAGGGTGGCAAAGGCTTCTGCTGGTGCCTCATAGCTGCTGAGCCCTGACAGTCTACTCTTCTCGCTCTTCAAATCCTGAGATAAAAATGTACCTTTTGATATAATGCAGTGATGACTGTGACTCTGATGTATGTTTGCATCTTTCAGCAGAGCTTCTCAACAACTTTTTGAAGAAGGGCAGAAGGACAGCTGTATACAACAGACCCACATTCACCCGAAGAAAAAGGATTGAACGCACAGCTCCTTCCTCGAGCTGCAAAACCCCAGGCTACTGCCAGTTCATGTCCAAATGGGAGATTCCTCAGGTGTCTTGCCCCTGAGGAGATATGGTGCTGACTCCCTGCCTAAATCAGTAGCAGGCATGTAAAAAAAAAAAAAA
>VYZR01037633.1:35844-55201 GCA_013400675.1 Oxylabes madagascariensis | reverse complement strand
CGCTCCTCTTCTTTTCTCTTTCCTGTCTCCTGCAGGTACCGAGCAATCTCCCGGCTGGCTCGCGCAGAGGCGGCTATATATAGGCACCGGGGAGAGGCGAGGGAAGGGAAAGGATGGGAAGGGGGAGAGGCGGGCAAGCCCCGCCGCCCCTCGGCTTCAGCGGCTGCTCCGGCTGCCGGCGGTGACGGCGTCGCCCCGGGGGAGCGGGCGGGGGCGATGCGGGGACGAGGGAGGCTCTTCTCCGGTGTGTCACACGCGGCGGCTCCGGGGGAGGTCGCTGAGGCGGCGGCGGGAGCCCCGGCCGGGGCGGGCGGAGGGCGAGGGCCGGGCTGCGCCGGAGTGGGGAGGCTGCAAAGCCTCCGAGCCGCAGGACTGCCCGGGATTACACACAAATGCGTGTGCTCTCCACGTAAATACTGAATGCCCTTACTGTGTCATATTTAGAGAGACTTAATAAAGAACCGCCGACTACGTGCGTGAACGACAATAGTGCTGTCATACTAACGTGAGGATGGAGCTCAGAAAAGGATAAATACTCCTACTTAAATCGATAGGATTAATATGCCCAGAAAAAAAAATCGCGCAGTAAGCGTTGGCTGGTACTTTCAGAAATCCCCCTGCCGTTACTCCGCGGCCCCAAGAGTCTCTTACTCTCCTTCCTGCCAGTGCTGAACCTCCACCCCTCAGCTGAAGGGATTTAAAGATGTGTTAAATGCTGCCTGCGATAACACAGCAACACTTGGCTTGAGTACCCCTAGGAGTGAGCCCGTCTGGAAAACCGCATCAGCCTACTTTTTCTACCTGCGCCCAAACTTTTGTACATAGGATGTGCAAACACACAGAATTAATATATACAGCAAGGATCTAGATCAATGTCTGAAAGCGTCTCTGTTCCCCTTATTTTGCTTGCATACTTCAAAAACTATCTCCGTTCATTTTCTTTTTTGAAGCTCTTTAGCTCCAATCTTGTAAGCAGTCACAGATGTGTCTATCTTTGGCATTCAGTCCTGTGGAATCTATGGGAATATATGCTGTACATCAAATTAAATGCATACATAACAATTCGCAGGATAAAGGCCTTCGTGAAGAAAAAGAACAAAAAATAAAAATCAAGTCCTACAGTTCTTGCATAAGCAAAGCAAATCTGAAGAGTTTCATGAAATGTGATCTATTAGCCATTTTACTCCAAGAGGAAATGCGTAATCTTTCTTTGTCCTGAATCTTCGACATCTTCAAGAAGTGTTACATCATTTTGCAATCTGTTGCAGAATACAAATGAACATTTATTGACACTCAACCCAGTTTAAGGATTACCAGTTTCAGTATAAGGAGCTTACTAGCTTCCTTATATATTCCTATAGAAGGATTGTATTCAAGTCTACTGTCTCTGGAAAGAAGTGAGCCTTTATTTTTATCTTGCAGCACACTCTAAAAAAGGTTTTTAATCTTAAAAATTTTTAATTAGAAGTACGTTGATACACTTGCTAATTGTGTTTGTATATCCTAGGAGGACTAAGATTTTGCTCAGTAACTAGCATTGCCACATATTTCCTGTGGTGATATTTGGCTGCCCACCTGTTAGAATAGGTCAAAGAACAGAAACATTTTATTATCTGAAAACAGCCTTCATTATTTGTTGACTGAAGTTTGATGCAGAAAGGTAGAAAACTATTGCTATGTGATTTGGGAAAAAAGAAAGAAACTGACATGGCAAAATAACATCCAAAGCTACAGGTTTAAAATGTCAGTTTCTAGATGTTTCATTAAACCCTTTAAAAGTGGGCACAAAAGGAAGTGCCTGAGTGCTTTTAAGATTTTGTGTGCAGGCTGTCAGTATCAGGCATTAGTAAAATAGGCAGTGTTTCCCTCTCTCACTCTCTGAACTACCCTTTCAGTTATGTTTGTTCCTGTCAGCAGTGCAGGGAGACATTCAGGCAAAGATGTGATCCAAGAGTAGAAGTAACCTGGAATAAAGTGGTACAGTATATCCCATTTATAAACATTTCTAATTTTTAATAGTTTTTAATTAAATACCGTTAGATAGTTACAAGTTTCACAGGTTAAGGTTTTTGTGAAGCCTTCTTAGAAAAGCACTGAATAGCAGGCAGTTGGGCTAACCAGCTCTGCCACATGTAAAGAGGGAGGTACAGCTGTGTGTGTGACAGCACAGGACCATCATTCTGGCCTTCTTGATGTACAGATAACAAATACATAACTCTTCAGGCCGAGATCTTCCAATCCCTGCCGAGGAAGTCAGTCACACAATTTAGCTTCAACAATATTAGTCTATAAATTGAAGGGTCAGTATGAAACAGGGTATGTAAAAAGTTTAAGATGCATGCTAGTAAGGAGCCGTGAGGCTGATTCCTTTTAAGCACTCCAAAAACTGGCACAAGGCATGACTGATGGGAATTAAGGCCGTCTAGATTCACCTCCAAATTTCATCATTGCTGAAACAAAGTATTGAGAGGTTTGCAACCCCTCCTCTTTGGGTTTGTCAGTCTGGAGACTTACAATAAGAAGGTGCAGCCAGGTATTGTGTTAAATAGCTCATGTGCCTTGATTCATCCATCATTCTGAAACTTCACATTACCAGATTAACCTCTTCTTCATATTAGTAATGACAGATTTCTAAAATATAACTTGACCAGACACAGGTCAAAGAAGGTATTAACTTAGTAATTTGTTCTCAAATGCTACCCTCTGCAAGTAGTTTCGTATACAGACTGTTATATATAGCCATTTTGCTGAAGAAAATACAAAGGCATGGGGCTCCAAAAAAAATTGATGTGTACATCTGAGAAAAATTCTTGTCTTTTCATTTGTCCACAGTTACAAACATGGACATGGATTTCTTGGGTGTTGCCTCTGAAGCTTGCAACTGCTTTGGTCTTTCTGCAAAGACTGTTTCAAAATACATCAGATCATAGATCATTTTTTCAGCCAAATCCTGATAATGACTCCCTGTTGTTCAAAACTTCCCCTAGGCCATCAACATCTTGTATGCAATCTCATTTTATTAGCTTATAGCCTGGAGTTTCAGGTACTCATACAAAATAAAAGTGGGTGTCTCACCTTAACTGAATTTCTATGGAGATGGCCCTCCCTAGACAAGTATCAGAAGGAACTTGGATAAACTTCAGACGGCACAGTTTCCAGTTCTATACCAGCTTATAGGTTGGCTCCCAAAGAGCTGATGAGGGACCTGCATAAAGCTGTAGTTTATGTTACGTTAAGATTGCACACAGCACCTCTCAGTATTCACACTGGTGCTTTACAGTCTTGGAAGAAAAGCACTATAAATGACCAGCTGGGTACAGTTCATCCAACCCAGGGATTGGCACAATACATTTTTCTGAGTCTGCCTAACTATTGCTGCTTTTTAATCTAAGTGATCCCTCCTTCATGCATCTGGATAGAGCAGAGGTTTACAGACAGACTTTATCATACTGACACTACTCACAAAAAAAAAAAAAAAAAAAAAAAAAAAAAAAAAAAAAAAAAAAAAAAAAAAAGAGCTCAGAAAATGTCCTTCTGTGCAAAGCCCAAAATCAACTAGAATTTATATTGGGAAAAATTACAGGGGAAAAAAGACTGCATCAGCCCACATCAGTCAGTGCTCCACTGATCCTTTCAGCCTCAGTCAGGCATTTCTATGGTCAGAGCTGGATTCTCCTTGCGTACTTTAAGGATACCCATAGGTGTTAATCCCTCCTGTTTAAGTCCTAAAATGTTTTACACTTCCTAGCCTACTAATATATTGGTCAAAAAACATCAACATGGTGACCTCTCAGAGCATTATCAACTACTCACTCCCCACAGGCACAGCTTCCATCTAGCTGTTACTTACAAGACCAAGTGGCGGATAACTGTTTCCAGCCAACAGGTTGCCAGTGAAGCAAAGAGGAAATTATCAGTCTATCATCCATTGGCTTTCCAGTTATGACTAATTCCTCAAAGAATTGACACTGCCTAACAGGACAACTGTGTGCTCTTGAGGCTTACAAGTAGGCCAAAGAGAGCAGAATGGGACAGTGGTCCTATTTTAGTGGTTTTTCAGTTGGTTTTCTTTTGTTTTGTTTTTTCCAAGACATTTTCAGTAACATGTCAGGTTTAACATATGGCAGTGGGGAATACACCTTCTGTTAAGTTTAAAAATTGCTGCTAAGAAAAATGCTAAGGGAAAGACTTTCTAATTAAAAGTGAAAACACTGGATTGTAAAGCAAGCTGACACACAGTGATTTGTGCTGGCTTAAACATCCCAAGAAAAGGAACATTCCTTCCACTGTTTTCTGCTCCTTCACCCTCATGTCATCTGTGTAAATGAACTTTTTTACTTGAGTTCATTGGCAGTAAGCACTATTTATGTTTAGTTTATAACTAGAGATGTCCAGATGTCTCGATATGGCTTAATCTTGGACAAGTTTTGTGTTTCCTTTTTTAAAGGAACAGATACATGAGCAAGGAGCTTGGAGCACCAAGCTTACTGTGGGTAAAGTCCTATGGAATGAAAAGATGGAAGTTTGCTACGGGACAGAGAGGTTCCCTAGTAACCTTGATCCTTCTCTTACCCTCCTTCCTCTTTCTCTTATCATCAACTCTTGCTTTCCTGTCACCTCTCGAGTTGCATCAGAGGAGGCATCAATAGAGCATTGTCTGTGCACCACCAGGCCCCAGTGACCACCTGCTGCTTTCCATTCACCTTGTGCCTTGAAATCATACCATTGCCACCCTTTGTTGGGGAATTTACTTCCTTTATATTCCAGTCCTTTTAAACTACTCAATACTATCCTACAACGCCATAATACTTTTTCATTTTTCAAAAGTCAGCATTTTTTTTTCTCGAGTTTTAGGATAAGAATATCTACTTTCATATGAGACCTAAATATTTTACAATTTGGGTGTCTGAGATGTATTCTTTTCCCCAGATGTTCTGTTTTCATATTTATCCACATCCACTCAGCAACTGATTTTTCTTTTTTTTCCTTACTTTTTCTTCATTACAGCAGTAATTTAAGAAGAAAAATAAGTGTCCACATTCTCCACTAGCAAGTTTTAGTTAAAGTATATTCCAACTTATTTACAAGGGTTTTTTCCTCAGTGTTTTTAAACACACCTTCTTGAAGATGCCTTTTTTTCCAAGCATGAACCATTTTGACTCCACAAGTTCAATAATGCCATAGCTTTTCAGTAGTGGAGTGTAGAGCATAGATATAATAGTGTTTGTTTCTTTCACTGAATAATTACACTTAAAACTGGCTAATTGGAATCAATTAGTAGCAAGAAGTTAGTCTCAGGGGGAGAAGAAGAATTATTTGTGGAAACTCCAGCTTGTATTAACAACCAGCATTTACATGTCTAGATTGTGTCTTCTCTACTGAACCTTTTTCATTAAAAATACAAGGAACATTGTAGTGGGCAAGGCAAGGGTTTACTTCCTTCAAAATTTAGATTAAACCTCATTTTTAAAAACATCTGTGGATAATCTTTTCATCCTTTAAACTCTACAATAAATATTCAGACTTCTGGAACTGGATTTCAATACAGAGTTTTGTGTATTTTGTAACATTATAATCATTATAAACATATTGTGCTCTTTTGTTTCTTTCAATATCCCATTTCCATTTTACAAGGTAAAAATATGGATGCTTCCTTGTGGGTCTCCTGATTGAGCTTATCTAGAGAGTCCCATCTTATGCAAGAATACTTGTGCTTTACCATCATCTGCCTCAGGCCCGTATTTGTGTCCAGTAGACATTCTACGAGAATATGAATGTATTTTGTCAGCTCCACCATAACCTTTTGTATCCTGCTATGGACTCCCTAAGAAAGGATATGTGCACTGATACTCCCCTCAGCCTTCGATGATCACCTCCACTGATCTTCACAATCAAAGTACCTTAGACATCTTTGATTTGCCAAATGTCCAGCGTAAGCATAAAATAGTCAATTTTATTCAGAAATGTGGCCAAAATTTAACAGCTGGGGGAAGTACAGCCCACAACATTCCTTCAAGAACAATGATCTGTTAAAATAATCACCTGCATCTACAAACAGAATCACTGTGAGATTCCTCAGTCTAAATGCTGATTGATCCCAAACTTTCTCTGAATAAGGACTGCAAGGAAAAAAGGCAGTGTGTTATGGGTGCTGTGATTTTACAATTCATTCCAAGAAAGCACTTTGGTACCTGCCAGAACATGACATTCTTTGGGTTGGCCTTTAAAATTGAGCAAGTGCCAAAGGGGAGTCATAAACAGGGGGCACAAATTATGAAAGGAAAGAGGAGTTCAGCTGACTTGGCAAGATTGTTTGTCTTAGTGCTCTTTTTAGCCAAAATTTGTCTGGGTTTGATTTTACTGGGGTCCTGAGAATTAGATGCTTCAATTTCCTCACAAATGAATAATGTGAGCAAATCGAATAAGGACTTTGAATGTAGAATACCAGTTATTGACTTTAAAAAAATGAAAACGAAAACAAACCAAGTAACTATTTGTAGTGATAAAACTATTCTAAATGCAGCAGTGGTATTGATAATTTAACCAACATTTAAAATACATTAAAATATCCTACTTAGTAATAATTCTAAATCCAAGTCTCTCAAGCTACCCATGGGTGACTCTTGATTTCCAGGGTGGTTGCAATTTCATTAAGGATCAAAATACATTGCCAATATAATATCTGATCATTTGATGGGACCCAGAGCCCACTACCAGGTATTCTGTAGCACCACTCAATTCAGAGAAAAATATTTCATAATAGTTTTAAGGATTTTATTCTTAATGCATTAGTACTATTTTGAGTTTGTTTCTGCAAGTAAACTCCTGCCCCCTATTGCCCATAATAGTGCTGATACCATAGGCACACATCTCAGGAAAATTAAAAATATTATAAGTAGTCTGGTTTTAAAGGTCTAAAAATGACTCGGATATACTTTTTTCATTATGTTGTAAGCTTCATGTCAGCAGTCTACAGAACAGTCTACAGCAGTCATGGCTGCTCTTTCTTGTTAGAAAAGTGTTAGTCTAACTACTAACGTAAAACTTGGATCTCAAAAAGAGTTTCTCTATTTAGATGCTTTTGGTGAGGATTCATATTCATCATCAAAGTGACTAGATTTAACCCCCATTGGTATAAAATTCATGATCACAGAATTCAATGTTTCAAATAATTTGCTTATGAAGTAAGACCAGAGCACTTAACAAAGCCACAAAAATTAAATAATCGAAACATTCCAGGAGAAAATACATTCACATTGCAGGCAGTAAAAAATTCCTGGTGTCATCTCTCTTACCAACATGACTAATGACTGAAAAGAAGTTTTCATGTTTTAGTTCATTTGAATTCCTTATTCCTTAAGAAGAAAATTAATTAAACTACATTTTGATCACAATAACCTTCCTTAAGATTCCGGAGCTGTGATAAGCAGACAACCTATGTCTTGCTCATTCTTTTAAAAACTTAACTTTTGATGTGGGATGGGGGCAATGAACCATCCTTGCTGCTATATAGCTTTAAGGCTTTTCACAAAATAAAATTTAACTGACAATAAAGGAACTATGCTCCTAATTAAAATAATATTGATTCAGCATATGGTATTTTGCCTTTGGTTTTCACTTTTTATTAGCCAAGTTGTCACTTTTCTCTTTAGTGCCACCTTGTGGGTCAGCCAGTTATAAAAGCACAGAAATATCTGCACTAAGAAGAGTCTGGATCTGGCATTCAGAGCATCATAGGGAAGGGGGGAGGTTCGGTTTAAGGGTTTAGGCCACGTCTTTTTTTAAGAAAAAAAGCAATAATGTATGGCGAAAATGTTTTCTATTCATTTATAATAGATATGCAAGAAGACAGAACAATCTCTCTGGATTGAAAATAATGGAATCTCCAGAAAAAAAAAATCGATGTTCATTTAAAGGATAATCATCAAACTTACCCTGAAAATGTAAGTGGCAAGCTCTGACTTGTGTGATTTTTGCCACAAGAAAAATGGCTTTGTATCTTAGTGACATTAATTTTGCAACACCTTTTCAAGAGAAGTAAGGCTAGATAATTGTAAACTCCCACTAATCCCACTTTTGGAAAAGATGAATGATCAGATAAAGCATCATAGCATACTTGCTTAAATTCAGGGTGGATTTGCACACACAGGCTTTCCATTCTGATGATAAAACACAGAAATTAAAAAGCATATATAAAAATTGAAAGTGTCAGGGGACGTGTACTGCAAAGGACATTCAGATCAAAACTTGGCTAGAGCGTGGTCACAATAAGCATTGTTTAACACAACACTCATGACTCAGCTGTCCCCTCACCTTACAGAACAGCTCAAACACTCCTCATTCATTACTTGGATGACTGTGGACAGTAGAACTATGGTCAGTTTGTCTTCTTGAAAGGAGCAGAGAGAATGTTTCTGATGTTTCTAATTTTTTAAAGAGCCCTTTTTGATACTTTCATTAATCCTTGTTGTTGCTTGTCTTAATGCTGACAGTTTTGGAAGCGACAAGAAAAATAATTTTTTGTACGTTATAGGCTCCCATTTTGTTCTGCATACACATTAAAAGCACCTTAAGCTTACAGATTCTGGTTTTTATCTAGCCAGCTTCTTTGCATTCTCTCTTACTACAGGCTTATAAAGCAAAATAAGTCATCCCTGAAAATCTCTTAAATTTAATCAAGCAGTCACATATCAGGTAATCTTGCTGGTAAGGAGAGGGGTTATTTTAAATGGTAGCCTTGGGTTTTACTGAAATTTGGTATCAACCTTAAAACATATGATCAGAACAAGTGACAAAAAATATAAGACAGAAGAAAATGCCATTCCCCATGATCAGATATAGATATTTCTTAGATGGAATGAGACTAAGGAGCTTCACAGAAGCATATGCCACAGGAGGCATTGAAGTTCAAGGAAATTTTCCAAGCATGAAAAGCCCAGTAAACTCCCCTACCAACAAGAAGGTCGGTGTCCAGCCGTTTCTCTGAGCCTTAGATGAGTTCAAACACAGTGAGTTCAGGTCAAGCAATAGGAAGGATGGTCCAACAGTTGGCTCACTAGCCCAGACTGGAGAAAACTCAGCAACTGACTTCTGAGTACAGCCACAGCCTTATTCCATAGCCCCTTTGCTATCTTCACCCCTCCAAACACTGGAAAAGCCTTTGAGGAAAATAGCTGTTGATGACTGTATGGTGTCTGGATGCTGCAACCCACAGAAACACTGAGATAGCAATGTCTGGGATAGCCGATCATGTTCCAAAATTCACTGTGAGCTGAACAGCCACCCACTGCGAAACACCAGTGGGCAAATGCTTCTCCACTGAGAAGACAGGAGGAGGGAAAGGTTACAATAAGGTTGAGTGAAGAATGACACACAGCAAGGGAGAGAGCTTTCACCCTGTGCTCACATTTCAGCAGTTGCAGAGGATACAGCTACAGAGACAGCCATCTCTGCATGATTCCACCATGCATCAGTTATTCTTATCACTCTTTCCCCACTTTTCCTTCCCAAACCTTCACAAACACCAGACCACGATCAGTTACCAGGTGCTTCTACATAATTACCAGCACCAGAAGACACAGACTGGCAACATGCCTGTTGGAACATTGCACTTAAGGTACTGAGAAATGGCTGCATGCTTAAAAATGAGATATGAATATATGTTTGGGAGGTTTTTACACACTTGAAATCCTGACATTCTGAAATTCTGAAAGAGTATCAATGATGTTTAAATGGTGAGAGTGAGTGTAATGGCACTAAACAAATACTCTTAAGAAAAAAGTAATGGTATACCCAGGACTGCAACGGTTGTTCATATAGAAGGTCAGTGTGTTATTTTCGGGAAATACTTAATAGAACTGAGTTCCATTTTCTATTAGGGGTTTTTAGTTTCTGCTTCATCAGAAACAACTGGCATACACCAAGAGCTATGCTTCTGCCAGGTCAGTCTCCTACCAAACACACCAAGCATGATGCCCTTCAGCCCCAGCTGGGTGCAATCTGACCTCACTGGCAGCTGTGCTCATGTATAGCCAGGTTCGAATCAGACAGTGACAGAATACAGACACCAGTTTTGCAGGGATGTGGCCTTCTTGCCCACCCCGCTCCTGGGACAATATTCTAGCAGCTCCCTTCCGAAAAAAGCTGCTCAATTTGCTTTTGAAAAGTTACGTACATAAGTAATTTCCCATGGTTTTATTTGAAATGCGATTTCTCCAGACCCCAGGAAATTCCAATTCTAAGACTATATGAATATGCAGATGACAAACTTAATTTTCCAAGTCTGCAGGGTAGAGAAGACTAGTAGTGTCACCCAATTTCAGCAAATCCCAGAACCTTGCTTTTGCAGTATTTTTAGTAGGTCTATATAGCACAGCATCACCTGGAAGAGCTGTGATCCAGCTGGGGTGAAGAGGTTTAGCTGCTTTAAACACTGTGCTGTTCAGACTGCTCCAACGTGTTTTTCAGCAAGATCACCTGCGCAAGAGCAAGCACGACAAAGTTGTCACACCGTGCTGCCGTCAGAGGTAGCCTCAGGGTCTCTGTACACCACCGAGCTGTATTGTACAGCTGAATCTCACCAAGGCAGCAGAAGCCTGCTGTACTTGCAGTGAAGACAAGTATCCCCATTCCATGCCACCCTACCCAATCATAAGAGCAGCACCCTGTGACGCTGTACAAGGGCTTGCAAACTCAGTTATGAGCCCTTATTCTAACTTTGAATGCTCTAGTACATTCAGGTGGGTTGTCCAGAGATGTTCTTTCCTGACATCTTTAGAGCAAGCAACAGCAGATTACCCTTTCCTACCTCTTCTTCTTCTGTTGCAACTTCCTATCTCCCTGCTTGGCAGTTTTTCTCTTCACATAGCTTTTTCTACCACTCCTGTCAGCCTGTATCTGTAGAGCCTCCAGGGCAGCCTACGGCCTCACCATTTGCTGCTCCATAACGCCCAGGCAGCCGTTTCTTACAGCAGCTGGTTCAGATCCACGGCTTGATCTCAGCTAGGGGAGGTAATTAAGCCATTAACCCTTTCTTGGGCTGTGGGCAGGCACGATGTACCTACTCCCTCTCAGTAACTGTGGGTCACAGTAACATCTCTGGGTTATCATCCCACGTATGAGCCAGCGCTAAGGAGTCCAGGCGCCAATCGGCTTTACAGACGTATCTGTAGCAACAGCAAAAAGGTTAAATCTGTGTGAAAGTTTAGAAAGAATGTGTTCTTCTAATGAATATCCTTCTGTCCTCCCCTCCTCCCCAAAGCTGATGCTTTTTGCTTCAACCACTTCATTCTACTTTAACTCCCCTGTCAATCCCCAGACATCTCGCCTCGATTTTACTCTCCATTCCTCAGGCTCCTCATCACAGCATCAATCTCTTGGAACAACTCAGTGCTGAAAATCACGACATGACATTTACAAATACAGTTTTTATGTAAGATTTCCAATAAGGTCTCGGATTTCATGATGAGGGCCTAACAGTCTTTGTACAACTGAAATATAGCAAAGCAAATTTTTGTTCTGTGGTTTTGATTCTGAAATGCATCATAGTAGAGCACAGTTTAAATATAAACAGAAAACAGTGCTCAGTTGTAAAGTCCTCTCCAATTTAACTTTCTCAAGAAATATTTTTAAGGCTGACAAATCATATGCAAGGTCTTTTCCCAAAAGAGAATTTTTCTTGGATTCATTTAGTAGTTGAAGGTTGTGCCATATGTCACTGGAAAGGTAATTTTTCCTAGTTTATGAAAAATGCCTTGAATTTGACTTTGCTGTCACAGGGGAATAATGATATCTATACAGGTAATAAACTGGCACACAGAGATTGCTATTGGTGGCTTTGCAGGAAGTGTACTATTTTATGGAGGATGATAGGAAGCAACAAGGTGAATTAATATCAAATATGCAATTTATTTCTATAATGGGTACATGACTCAGGTTACCAGCATTTGTAATATTCTTTTAAATATTAATATTTAAAGCATAACAAACACAAGATCATTTTAGAGAAGCTAATGCACAGCTCTGTAAATTCAGTAAGCGATGGCTATTAATGTTCTCTTTTGTCTTCCAGACAGAAAATCAAAGCTATTTAAATTAAAGGATGTGTATAAAATCAATGTATGTTGATAAGGTGTGCACATTAACGATAATGTTTGCAAACATTCTTTGTAACTTGTATATATAATCTTCTTTTTCTGGATAGGTGGGCACATTAGCTGGCATCATCAGGAGCTCTTTAAATTAATTTCTTCCTTTTTTTTTTTTACATTACTAATTTTAAGTCTGTATGGTAGCAGTCTAAGGGAGACTTATATATATTGGTGCAGGTGTTACGGTGACACAACTGCACGTGCTCTTGGATGAGTGAGATGTTCCTGTGGATGCTGAATGCAAGAAAATCAAGCAGACAGCACAGTGTCTATGTGAAAATCAAGTCACATAACTTTCTCACACTAGGCCTGAGAAACTGAGGCCTGAGAAATTATGAGGAGGAATTCAAAACAGTCCTTGGAGAAGGAAAACAATCTCTGCAGGTGTTGTTTGTCTCCCTGTTATTTACATGCAAGAAACGGTCAAAAGATGTTTTTCCTAGCTGTCCAATGATGGTCTTGTATTAGTTTGATAGCCAATGAAAGTTTTACTCTTTTGGACCCTTTTGGAAATGTCTATAAAAGATGATCTTGAAGAATAAAACTGGCTCTCCTTTGCAACCAAGCTGGAGAGTCCATGTCATATTCTCTCGCCGTTCCTAATCCAATACGACATTTTCCCATACAGCCTTTTTGCGCAGGCTGAGGCTGGAAGCCAAGGAAGCTGGTTCATGGTGCTGAGCTCAGATTTGAACCCAGGCAAGCCCCATAGCTGAGGTCAGCCAACCTTGGCCCACTGCCAGGCAACGACCACTGCCAGCTCCTGCCTCCTAGCTGAGATCCTCACCAGCCCAGGGGATGATTCCCAACACGGCACCTCTCAGCAGCTGTGACCCATTGGTCAGGCCCTCAGTGCTTTGCTGGAGGCAGCTGGTCACTGTTCATATGGCATGCAATTCCAATAGCAAAAGCACAGGAGATCTCATTTCCTAAGCTGGATTGAGTGCAGGATGAGGGGAGCAAAGCGTAGGCATTGACTGGGTGGAAAAACAGGCAACTAAGAGCATAAATAGACTGAGACTAAGATCAAATGTGCAAAATAGGCTTAGCTTTAGCTTAGGAAGTGATTGTTGAAATCCTGTGTTGAGCACACAGCTTTGGCACATGCTACAGTAGAGATTTAACAAACTAAATAGAAGCAAGAAAAAAAGGTGATTCTTTTTCAAATTATTATTATCTGTGCATTCAGCACATCCACACTTGCATCCACATTTTGTAATTAACACTAGTTAGAGAAGGTTCCATGTAATCACTATTTATTCCACGTGGTATGGTCCAGCTAAATGTTGTGGCTGGTTGCATAACCTCAGCCTTAACATTCATCATTTAACTGTGATCTATATAGATGTAAAATTTGCCCCACACCAACTTGCAACCAGGTTGGAGGCCAGACTTCCAATGAAGAACATTTGTGCCTAGGCCTTCTGCTAGCAAAAATATCTTGGAAAGGATGAAAATAGAGTGAGGTGGCCTTTTGTTCACCAATAAATCATAGAATCAGAAGAGATCTTAAATTACTTGGCAAGGCAGCTTGACACAACCAAAGCAAAGGCCATACAAGGCATCGTTCCTCAAGAAAAGGAGCTCTGTTGGCTGTGGTCAATGGAACTGCAGGACATCATTATGGGTGTACACAGAAAGGCACTGGCACTGAGATAGCTCCCCAGAGCAAGGAACATCCTAACAGGTTTGAGGAGGGCTGCAGCCCAAATATGTAGAAGATAAACACACCAGATATAACCACATTAACATGAAGAATCTATTTTTTTTCAGCTTCTGCATGGGCTGAAGCCCTTTTTACTCCAAAGCAAATCTTCCCCAAACAAAAATGATCAGAATTGATCTTCTGAAAAGCTTTTTTCATATGAATAATTACACCTTAAGAAAACCATGACAGGTCTATTTATCTGTGGTCAAATTTACTGGAAATATTTGAAACACAATATATATTTTTCAGTGAGAAATGCAGGAACAAAACCCCATGTTCCAATGTCAGCCTTTAAGCCTAAGAATTTTATTTCTGGGATAACCAGGAACGCTCTGTTGCCTTCCGAACTTGAGCCCAGACACATGAGCAAAATATCAGATCTCACTTTCAAAGGTGCCACTTTAAAAGAGATGGTTTGACAGGAAAGTTGAATCAGCCTTTCTCTCCTTGGCAAAGTGCCTAATGAGGTACAGAAAAAAGGGTTACGTCTGTTTAGAAGCCAAAAGCATTTCACAGAAATAGAAAGGGATGCTCAATAAGAATGAGAACCTGAATCATTACTGTCAGGAGCTTGACTGGGTGGCAGGAACAGGGGCACAATGGAAAAGTCACAGCCGCATAATCAATGCCACGTCTAAGGCATACCACAGACTGTGGTTTATTTTATTGCTGTCTTCTTGTACTACCTTCCCAAACTGAAGATACATGTCATAATCATCATCAAAAGAGTGTTTTATCCAGTGCCAAATTTTGAAAATAATTTCTAGCAAATGGCTTTTTGCTCAATAAAAATAAATTAGGGAAATTATGTAAAAAATATATCCTTGTGTAGAATATGCTCAATATATATATAATATATATAATGAAAACAAAACATCCTTTAGAAGAGAATCTGTTGACAATAATCCTGAATGCCACTATTCCCTCCAGATGTAAGACCTGTCACTTATACAGTAGCCATTATATGAAGTTGCAGATTTGTCCATCCTCTGTTAATATGTATTCCTATGGCAGATGTAAAGCTCAAAATCAATTTGAGCTTTGCCAGTGGTTCCAAAATGAACAGTCATGCACAGAACTCTATATAGTAACATTTAAAGTGTCCACAGATACGTACATCTTACATCCACTTTAAATCTCATATTTAAAAAGAGTTGAGGAAACGTATGAACTACTTCATACATTTTTCCAAGACTGCTGCAAGAAATAGCAGACAGTTTAAAGTGAAAACAAGATTATTATATGATTTTATTCACAAACCAGGAAATTATTCACATTATGTGAATATGTCTATGGACAAAGCAATATTATTGTGATGATAACTGTATTTAGCATTCAGTTAAAATTTTTGTGCTTTTTACTCTTACTACAATGTATAAATAGATATTTTTGGGAAGGAAGGAGAGGAAGGGAGAATCAGACTGTATCCAATTTAGTCTATATAAAGGATTTGACCAAAAATATTTCCAGTTTTGGTCAGTATTTATTGGAGCTACTGTATGCATGTATGTAAGTTAATAATGCTAAGGAATAAGAAAGCAAACCTATAGTACCATTCACTTTTCTCTTCCTGTACTTCCTCTCCTGTGCCTTTGAATTTGGTTCTTCATACACCTGTTCTGAATATCTGAGTGGATTATCTGTGTCCACTAATTTTCTAATTTTATCTGTCAAATATGCTCTCCAATTTCCTTTACTTTTTACAAAGACTGTGCGTGAAATACAGCTTGCTGGAAATTGCTTCTGGAGAATGCTATAATAGATGCTTCTTGGTTATATTGTATGGAAAAGGCTTTGTTTATTTCTCCATGTAACCTGACACAATTAGGATATAACCAATTAGAATATAATTCGTGTCCTGTGTCTCATGAGGTCCCTTGAAGGTGCTGAATACTATGTAACTGTCTACTTTCCCCTAAATATAGAATATGCCGGTTTTTTTCTCAAGAAAGTCATTACATCTTGATTATTGAAAAATATTTTATAGAACAAGTATTTTCTCCTCAGCAGGGTTAAACCTTATTAGCCTTTGGTAATGGTCTTTTCTAAAGGGTAATTAATGTGTGACCAGCAGCTGCTCCAAGGAAAACTGGACAGTGTTTTTTATGTATAATTGCAAAAAAACCCCTTTATCTTCGTGAGCAGGTTTCTCATCAGTGTGCGTTTTACTCAACACCCCAGACATGTTAGCTGGCCATCAATCATCCTCTGGCACAGGAGGCCCTTAAGATGGAAAAGCTCAATAGAGCTGTTTTAGAAATCTAAAATTGGGATTATGGAATTCTTAAAGATTTCAGTAGTAATGAGTCATAAAGTGACAGAATCTGGGATGAACCACCTTTGAGCAGTAGAAGGGATAAGTGACAAAAATTAAGAAGTCTTTCTGCATATCTGCTTGGTCCAAAACTTCCTGTGTTGGAGGAGACTTATTGGAAACCGATCATTGTTTCTTTGCTCTGGGAATTAGTTTGGTTGGTGTGGCCAGATGCAGGAGGGCAAACATGAGTCGTGGTTGAACTCACCAAATTACCAGGGTGAGTGCTTAGTCTGGTCAATGAGGAGTGGAGATCAAAACTCTGCTCAGCATGACTGACTCCCAGGTCAGGTGTTTGGGAAAAGGATGATGTCTTATGGAGGGCAGCCCTGCTCATTCATCTGTGCTACCAAAGCTTCCTATGTCCCTGAAGACATTGACAAAGAGCCATGGGGGCTTACTCTTTGCTTTGCTTTTGTGACTTCAATCCACCGAACTGGAAGAGAAGTGATAGTGGGTTTCTTTTACTTTCCAGATGAAAAGTCTATGTTATTATGTTGGCATCCTTAAAAAATAATGCTTCAATGTTATACACTATTTCAGAAATCTGAGGGTTTGAGTCAATTGGACCTTTACAACACCCACACTCACCTAACCTGTTACCTGCTTGATAGAGTAGCTGCAAAACAGTGTAGGGGGACAGAAACAATTGCTATTTATTTTGCTTACCCTTAATTGATTTTTTTCTTCTTTGTTCTCTGTGTCTTTCAAATGAGTCTTTTATAATTCTGGGATATGATAATCTACTTTTACAACTTTATGTCACCTCACGCCTTCATTCTGTTTCCTCCCCTCTTTGTAATATATGTATTACACAAGCAATGTGCATTGCAGAATATTAAAGAATTCTCTCTTTCTTTGCTAGGTTAAAGAATGATATGCTTTTTTAATTTATTTTCAATGAAAGTTAGGAAATGACAGCTGTATTTGGTTTTTACTATGTAAAGTGAATGATAGTGGCTCACCAACTGATTGATTTATTTCTGTTCTTTCCACACTGTGCTACAATTGTTGTAAAATATTAGTCTGGTCTATCTTGGAAGAACTGTACTTGACTATAACGAATCCTTTGCTTTTGAAAATTAAAAATATATAAATAAATGATGGTAATTCTGGGCAGAATAAACTCTTGCAAGGGTCTTGAATCTGCACAGAATTATCCTAATTATTCCTTACAGTTCCCTAAGAGTAAGGATGCAGTGAAAGGAATGTTTTACAGGGGTTCCAAGATTATAGAGAAGTTGATCATCTTTCTTCAAATATGTAGGCATTATTAAAAGGAGATAAACTATTTCTTTATGTTTAAGAAATGGTTTAGAATTTTCTCTGTAACTGCCTTAACGCCAATCAAAATGATGTGAAAGTCTTGAAAGGAAAAATGTATAAGATCTATTAAAACAACTCTATTTATAATGTACGGGTTGACAGAAGAGGATGTGAGGAGGCCGAGGAGGGACATTACAATTTCTCATCCAAAACTCCTCCTGCACACAGTTATCTTTTTCTTCTCATAAACCAAAAGTTCCTACCCTTCAACAGCTCTCCCAGAAGAGGTTTCAAAGGAGATAAGACAAGTATACTGCAGTCAAAACCATAGATTTGCTGCAGTGCTGCTATATCCACTTGGCAATGTTGTCATCTCTGTATTCATGGGACTCTGACCTGGGTATCCACAAGGTAATTAAAGTGCAGCCTACATGCTCGTACTCAAAATTTCGATGCTAAATGCTGCTCTGAAGCAGGTGGTTTTCCAAAAAAAAGTTCAGATCCATATCTCCCAAAATAAATCCTAACAATATTCTCTCCTTTCTTATGAAGATGTAGCTTTCAATACCTCAAAAAGGAGCACTGTTGGCCCTCTGTTTCACACATATTGGCTGGAGACTCTATCCACTGAACTTGAAAATTCCGGAGTCCTTTTTTTTTTAATTTTAAGAAAAATAATGATTGAAAGAGCCATGTAATATAAGACGTGCCATTTGGACTTCCCTCTCCTGCCCAATTCCTCACTAGCTAACTCCACATTCTGACTGTTTTTCATGAGGTCTTCTCTAGTTTCTAAGAGTTTCTCCTTTTCATATTAGCCTGAGCATCTATCCAGAGCATTTGTATAAACAGATATTTTCAAAGAAGGAATAATGGTCTGTATTAGTTTCATGGCAATTTCAAGACATGATACACAGATCACAGAATATTCTGAATTGCAAGGGATCCACAACAATCATCAAGCCCAGGCCTTAGGTGAATGGCCTGTACAGACCTCTAAACAGCTGAGGTAATCTCAGGGTCACTTTTATCCCAGACTGTTCTCTACTTATCACTGAGTGGTTGCACTTAGATAATTGTCAATTCCTTAGCACTTATGTAAATTACAAAAATTTGAGGAACAGTGCTGATCCCTGTTTGCCAGCAAAGTTTTCATTAGCCTTCCCCTCATCCAGCTGACAATGTGGTTCAGTTTAAAAATGTAAAAAGGGCTCCATGCTCAATATTGAATGTAAAGAATAGTCAGAAAAACAAACTCAGGCTTGGGTGTCTCAAACGTTTATTTTTAGGCTTACTTGGAAGTTATAGCTAAACACAATTATTCTCAGATGATTAAATAAAGCACAGAGTTTACTCTTGTAAGTATGACAATACTCTTTCAGTGGTGATATAAACATTGTCCATGTGATGTGATAACATACAAAAAATACCTTGCTAGAAGCAAGATATGATCTGAAAAACATAGNATGGAATAGAATAACTCCAAGACACTTTCACTGAAGCATTATGTTTTACTGCCTAAAGTATGGTTTCAAGCCTAAAAGCAAACTTTTTATAACTTTGACCATAAAAGCTCCATATTTACATCTCACATGTTGACAACAGTCAGCTTAAATCTGATGAAGTTCCGAAGAAAACTTACATTCTGCTGTTGGGCAATCCTGCAAAGTGTGTCTTGGAGAAGAAAACCGGTTCCATGCGTCTGATATCATGCATCATTATCAAGCATGCAACTTCCCTGCTGACCAAGCACAAACCAGGGATTATTTGGCTCATGCTTCCATGATAATGGTGGCTCTTCAGTGGTAACAGAAAGAAAAAGCAGCAAGCAGACATTGTCATTAGAGTCACCGTTTGTGCATTGAATATGCAAGGGGAGGTCAATTATCCCCTTTATTCAAAGTGACCTTTCACAGTTTA
>VYZR01037633.1:8255-28720 GCA_013400675.1 Oxylabes madagascariensis | reverse complement strand
TTGTCTCTACTCCTTCCTCCTCAGGGGAAGGATCCCTCACACTCTTCCCCTACTCTAGCATAGGGTCCCTCCTATGGGAAACAATACTTCACAGACATCAACCCGAGTCCTCCCCACAGGCTGCAGTTCTTCAAGAACTGCTCCAGCATGAATCCCTCTCATAGACTTAAGTACTTCAGGAATGGACTGCTCCAGCCTGAGTCCCTCACAGTTTCACCAGTCCTACCAGCAAACCTGCTCCACTGTGAGCTCGTCTTTCCACAGGGCCATGGGTTCTGCCAGGACCCTCCTCCAGTATGGGCTTCCCTCTGGGTGTCCTCCGCCAGGCCTCACCTGCTCCACTGTGGTGTTTTCCACAGGCTGCAAGTGGATCTCTGCTCCTCTGTGGACCTTCAGTGAAGAGAGTGGGACAGCCTGTCTCACCATGGGCTGCACCACGAGCTGCAGAGGAATCCTTGCTTCAGTGCCTAAAGCACCTCCTCCTCTCCTTCTTCTCTGACCATGGTATCTGCTGGGGTTTTGCTCTCACATTTTCTCACTCTGCTCTCTGGATGATTATACACGGGCTTTGTTTCCCCCCTTCTTAAATCTGTTACCCCAAAGGTGCTACCATGTCACTGATGTGCTTGGCCTTGGTCCATCCTGGAGCTGGCATTGGCTCTGCTGGAGACAGGGGAAGCTTCTAGCAGCTTCTCACAGAAGGCAGCCCTGCAGACACCCACTACCAAAACCGTGCCATGCAAACCAAAAACACTGTTGATCAGGAAATCCGTGCTAAAAACTATGCTGTCAAGAACACCTTTGCACCACCACAGGTTTCATCTGTGTTCCTTCAGAGACATTGCATGACATGGTGTTTACAAGGAAAGGGATACAGAAGGAGTGAAAATTCGGTACATATTCCTTTCAGGTCTCCCAAACACACTAAGAAAGACTTTAGGGAGTATTTACAAGAGCTGCCAATGCTATTCTGTCTCTGTGGTCTCTGCAGACCTTGTGGAGAAGGACACAACCCCCATTCTGCCCCACAGACTGGTGCCTGCTCTGACCTGGCCCCTTGAGCAGCCCCTTTTGCCCATAGACCTTTAGCAGAAGCTGGGTACCATTAGCTTCGTCAGGCTGTTGATGACTGACACAAATCCCTTGTAAGGTGAAGAAATCCCAGGAAAGAGAATGAAGAGACCAGAGATTCCAACTGGNGGGTTTTAAAAATTTTTTTTAGGGATGGGGTGGGGAGAATTGTGTCCTTTTCAAAACAGGTAACATAAGGCCAAAAGCTCCTTGGAGGAAAACCACGTCCACCACAGTGAGGCTATTAAATCCATGTTCAGGCACTCAGTGAATGACCTGATTTTCATTGCACGAAGGAGGTCATGATTCCCACTGAACCTGCCAGGAGCTGCTCTGGAAACATGCACCCTTAACAACATCACTTATTTTCTTGTCCAGGTCTGGCTGCAGGATCCTCTGTTTAGACATGGCCAGATTGTTTTTTGATTGTTTTTTCTCTTCGTAGCTACCTGCTTGTTTGCTTTAAATCCTGGTCCTTTATACAGAGACAGCTATGCAAATACCAAGGGAGCTTGAGTTATTCGTCAGAGTCCCTGAAGGGAAAAGAAGCTCCCCCACAACTTCCCCGGTGCCCTGATAATTATTCCACATGGTAAGAATTCCTAAGGGAATCCCTAAGGGGAGTTGTCAGCAGCATTTTTATACTCTTAACCTGATGCAGACAGCAACACATGTGCAAGCCAAGGACAGATAGAAACTGATTCTTCTTTTAGATTCCCCTTCAGGGTGTCCTCATGGGCAATGTTTACTGGGAACTGAGGCCACTTGTGTGAAGAAAAGCTATTCACTCCATCAGTATTATTGAAAAAAACAGCTGGAAGAAGCAGAGGATGAAATTTGTGATATTCAGCCAATAGGATCACTTAGAGAGGAGTTCTGGGAAGCCCTGACTCTCCTATAGCTGATGGCAGTGTTTCACATTTTTCTCATGCATGCATACAGCCTACTCTCGCAGTTATGTGCTTTAATCAGAAAAGTTTGAAAACACTGGCTTTTTGCACACCCGCAGCATGGCATTTGCAATACTACAGGCTTGATGCAGAGTGGCTGAGGAGCTGTGTGTCAGAAAAGGACCTTGGGGCGCTGGTTCACAGCAGCTGAACACGAGCCAGCATCTGCCCAGGTGGCCAAGAAGGCCAATGCTATCCTGACCTGAATCAGCAATAGCGAGGCCAGCAGGACCAGAGCAGTGACTGTCCCCTGTACTTGGCACTGGTGAGGCCACATCTCGAATATTGTTTTGGACCCCTCACTACAGAAGGACATCAACATGCTGAAGCAAGTCCAGAGAAGGGCAACAAAGTTGGTGGGGGGTCTGGAGAACAAGGCTGATGAGAGGCAGCTGAGGGAGCTGGGGCTTAATCTGGAGGAAAGGAGGGTCAGGAGAGACCCTATCACTCTCTACTCTCTGCCTGAAAGGAGGTTGTAGCCAGGTGGGGGTTGGTTCCTTCTCCCAGACAACAGGTGACAGGATGTGAGGAAATGGCCTCAAGCTGCACTTAAAGAGCTTTATATTGGATATTAGGAAAATTTTAATAACAGAAAGGATTGTCAATAACTGGAACAGGCTACACAGAGGAGTGGTTGAATCACCAAACCCGGATGTATTTACAAGCTGTGTAGATGTGGCACTTGAAGACATGGTTTGTTGGTGGACTTGGCAGTGCTGGATTGATGGTTGGATGCCAGGATCCTAAAGGCCTTTTCCAAACTAAATGATGCTGTGATTATTTTCTAGGGAAGATATACATCACACATGATACATGAAATCAATTTGAAGTTGTGAGTTGCACATATACTTTCCTATCATATCTGGGTTTTCTGCATAACAACCATTTCTGTCCAGCAGTTTACTTTAAAGACATCAGTGGAGAACTTCACCAGATTATTGCTGGAATAGGTTAGGTCACCGAGAGGGCCACATCTCTTACTAACGCCAGCCAATTCCACCATCTTATCAGTGAAATATTGCATTTGAATAATAATAGTTAATCAATATTAATAACTATTGTATTTATATTGATAATAATATATTTTATCATTTGGGACATTCAATGTCGGGGATATGTGTGCAGCCTTCCCTTTGCCTTTACAACACAAGTCCACCAGGAGGTCCATCTCCCACTGACAGAATCTTCTGCAGACCCTCAATCTTGACCTAAAGCTCTGTGAACCCTAATAAGTCATCTGTCCACAGTTACAGGCACCTGCTTACACACAGGCAGGTTACTGCACCAACTGTTTTGGGCCAAACCCTGCCAATCTCTCATATGCCTGACTCTAACCTGGTGGCAGTGAAATGCATGTATAAGGTAACAGAAAAGGTTTTGTTGCTGGTTTTATATTGAAAGAAAATAAAAAACTTGCAGTTTTTTAAATGAAATTCTGTGACTATGTGGATCAACCAGTCATTCCCCATGGGAGAAAAGAAGGTGGCATTGAGAGATAGAGGAGTGGCATGTGGATGTTACTTGCTTCTCCCATCCCACAGCACAAACTCCTCATCCACAGGGATCTCCTCTAGTGCTTCTTGAATTTGACCCATAAATAGTACTTCAAAGCATGCACACAATAAATGTTAACTTCAAAATTTTGTTGCCTTATTTATTTTGCCTGCAAAGTGTAGCGCTTGCATTTCAGGACAGATGTAATTTTTTTTTTGTTTTTCAAAAATGAGCACATTTTAATTAAATCCTGCGGTAAATAATTACAATTTTACTCCAGGGCTTTCAAATATTTCATTAAAAAATCAACCTAAAAATAAATACTTCTATTAAAAAATGTTGTTTTTTCTTAACTCCAGTTTGCCTCTATAGCCATACTGAAAGACATGAATATTTCTCTCTGACATGTATTTAGCTGAGAGGGTTATATTTTGCTCTAAGTGTTTCCCACTAAACATTGTGACAAAGTTACGTGGATGTTGCATGGCAATTTGATGTTTCAACTGAAATTTAAAAGCTGCTGTATATGCATATCTTTATGCTTCACTAGATTGTGACACGAAAGCCCCTGTATCTCTGTTGAATCCACAGCTACCTTAAATTTGTAGACATTGCTATCCTTGCATAAGAATCACCCATTAAATTGGGATGATTTGAGAACTGTTTTCAGGCTTTTCAGAGATTAACCAGACTTTACTTCCCACCATTGAAAATGCGTCTGCAACATGCTGTGCATTGGCAACGGAATAAGATTTTGACAGGTGCAAAAAATTGCAATGTCCCCTCAGATGTTCATTGGGTTTTTTACAAGATGAGCTCTCAGAAAGCTGCTGGGTACTGCTGTATGGGAGCAGTTGCTGTGAGTACTAGAGAAACGTGTTAACTAAGCAATCTGCATATACTTAACAGTAGGAACTCCAAGGGAATGGAGCTTCTCCAACAAATCTCAAGGAACAGAGTGTGCAGTTTCCATCCCACAAACCTGGGTGTGCAGGATAGGGGAAGAGGAAGGGAAGAACTCAGCCACTGTTTCCTTTCTTCTTCATCCCCCTCACCCCATTCAAGTTCACGGTAGTTTAAGGAATGGAATGAGTTTGGTAGAAGCAAACCTCCCTTCTGAAGCAAAATTCATATTACACAGTCAGATATTCTGTATTCAACAACACAATCATGCAGTGACTGGAAGAAAGGTTTTCTCTGCTCCGGATGGGCATGCACAGCTAATTTATCTGTGAAGATAGCCAGCCTCACTGAATACAACCTTGCCAGAGGTGCACTGAATGAGCCTGTGTACATATTTTGTACCTCTCCGTATTGACATTCAGGTGGAAGAATACGGGCTTGTATTCTTTCAAGATAACACCTTTTGAATTTCTCTTTCAATTATAAAAATACCTTTGCTGAACATAAACAGTGTCTTCACGTGATGTGTTGTGTGCTCAAAATTTTTATTGGTATCCACTGTGCTGCAGAAAAGTCTTGCACTGAAGGAACCAGCTCTTTTCTCAAAAAGCTTGTGTGACTCTGTGCTGAGACTCTGACACAGGTCAGGATAACCCCTACATGTAACTGGTTGTTTCCTGTAAAGCCTGGGCTTGCAATTCAATTTCTTGCATTCACAGTCATGAGTGCCAGGTAACCTGCTTAGATCACACCTGCTTGAGTAACCCCTCTTTTCCTGATTCCCCCTGACCTCCAGAATCTGCACCAATGTCTGCTTTGAGCACCCAGGAACAGAAGAGGGAAAGAAAAGCGGGGAAGAAATAGTCCTTCTGCTTCCCCTTTTTTTCCTGGACCTCAGAAGGGGTCAGGAACGCATCTTCATCAACAGAGATACTCAAAAATTCACTGGACAAGATCCTGAGCAGTGTGATTTCAATGGACCTGCATCAATTCAGGGCTTGGACCAGATAGCCAAGAAGTGATTCACCACAAGTGAACCTCATTGCCCTATTGCACTCTGACCTCTAAGGGCACTGAAATAAGGGGAGGTGCCATATATGCTGGGTAGTTTTAATGATTTATACAAATTTCAAGCCCCAGAGTTGAGTTATCACTTGGGTTTTATGTCTGATGAGGATGTGCCTTAGCAAGCATCCCAAACTCCTGCTGATAAAGGTTTGCATGCATTTGTTCTATAGCTATCTATCTATCAGAAGACTTATGTGGTAATTTAATGCTTTATGGCAAGTGTCTGATAGTGAATGAAGCAATCAAAACCCACCAAATATTCTGCTAGGCAGTAACAGGGAAGAGTTACCAGGGTCTTGTGTGTCATTATCTCCCCCACTGATCCTTTGGGAGTTCCTTTTACCATTTCTGTCTCCTTAGCAAAAACATTGTCCTCTTCCTACTATTCACTCCATTAGATGCCACTGCACCGTCACAGCACTTGACTGCAACAAAATTAGAGAAGCAATCTTGTCCCCCTGAATGTCATTGTGCTAGTACAACCTCCTTCTGCAAGCAGGATGACCTTACTTCCTATGCTTGTCATCCTAAAGCCATCAAAGTATGCAGAGACGAGTCATTGTTTCCTTTCAATGACATACCACTGGAATGAAACACCAAGCATTTGTTTGTCATAGAAAATGTCATAGGAAATGCACCTATCCATGATGAAATAAATAGCAATTTACTCAATAAATTGCAGGGATTAATGGAAACCTCAAAACAAATGTAAATGGTCCCAGTGGGAAAACAAAAATCTGGAAATCCCATTGCCTTTAGTTAATTTAAATCTATCAGCATTGACTGAAAAACATGTGCAAATATGTATCACTTAATCACCCTTCTCCACCAAAATCTATCAATCACAGGAACAATGAATATCACTGGATGACGACATTTTGAATGTTGAGTGCATTTTTCACTAATTGTAGTATTTTATTATGTCATCAAGTGAAGGAAAACTGCCAGTATTCTCAATAGCTGTGTACACAATAAATGCCTGAGAGATTGTTGCCATGAGTATTATCTGTCAAGCAAATATCTGTGCCTCAATTACTGTTTCCCTTCAGCAAATATAGAATCAACCCACAAAGAGTGACAGTGGAAGAGCACTGCCACATTTATAGCTCTGTAACTCTGCCAGGGAAAGATATAGCCAAATAACCGTATGGTGTGAATCAGCACAGCTCCAGAATTCTTTAGAATTAAACTACTTTAGCCCATCCAAAAACAAGGCCCACGGAAATCTCCAGTAGGCTTTCCAGTCACACATGAGTGCAGGAGTGTCCACTGCTCTCTCAGCACTCCAGCCTCTCTCAGACTTAGCCTAAATGTCCCTCCATCTGATGCTCCCCAGGCAGTACCACCACTGATAGGTAATCTCAGCATGTGGAAAAAATAATATGCTATTGATAGCCTAAATGCTTGAAGAAGCTTGGTATAAGAAATTAAAAAAAAAATAAATAAAAAGAACAGAAATCAAAAGATTAATAAAATGGGAATTTTTAGCTACAGAGATTATCTCCTAATTTGTAAACCACATTTCCTCATTTTTTTAGACATGACACAGTCCTGCTACTATGTTTTGTTTGGTTAAGATTGTAAAAAAAAAAATATTGCTGCTCTCCCATTTTCTGCTAGAAACCAACATGCAATTGAATCTCTCCATTCTTCAGGATGTTTTTCCTGACAGTGTCATAATTTTCCTCTTCACAATTTCTCTTCTCTAAGCAGTTGGGAGCATTTCAGATTTCAGGCACTTGATATTACCTATCGTTTGAGATTCTCTTTCAGAAGTTGATTGCAGTCCATTTATTGGAAAAATGGACCAAGAAAGGCATCACATTCACGAAAAAACCTCCATGTCCAGAGTTTTGCAGAGCTACAAATGCATCATCCACATATAACTTAATCCTCGCTTGTAATGATTGCAGTAGCTGATAGTACTGATCCACTTTCAACTCTATCCATTTTCAAAATCTCTTTGACTTTCTTCTATGTGCAATATCCCCTTTCACAAAGTCTTCTATTTTGATCAAGCTGTGTTTATGAAAACAGAGGTGGCTCCTAAAATCAGGAATCACTTTCTGAAGTAAATTCCTCTGTCTTTTATGTATATAGGCTACAATAAACCAGCCTTAGCATGGTTGATTCCTACTGAAATACATAGGAAAAAAGCACTGAGAGGGCATTATGAACTTCTGGTAAATCTGTTGCCCCACATGGGGCGACAAGTTTAAGTTTGCAAGATGACTTTGAAAATGTCTGTCTCAATAAAAAGTCCTTTAACATGTGAAAAGGGCTATTGTTGTCTATTTCAGTGGTTTTCTGCCATGTTATAATTAATGACTTTTTGTGCTGATTCATTTTTTCTGTATTCATTAAAATGATACAATCAAGTCACTCAGGCAAAATATTTAATAAAAGTTTTTTGAAAGAGAATATAGTCTTTAATTTTCAAGCTATTGAATAATTACAGAAAAAAATTAAATAAGAGCTTGTTTACATGAAACATTAGAACAGCTATTTCACTTTAAATTCATGTCCTTCCTTAAGCCTAAATAACTCTCAAAAAGGCCTAATTTAGGGATTGAGTAGAACAATGAACCTATGCCTGTGTAACTTGGTTTATACACAGGACCTAAATTGCCTCCATTTGTTTTGTCAATTTTAGTGAAATGGTATTAGAAATAGGGGATTTTCTAGGCATATGCTCCCAACCATGTGCAGGCCCATCCCATTACTATTTTGTCAGTCCTATCCTAACACACTGTGCCTTTGTACATATGTGTGAGTACACACACAGCACCTCCTATTGCCTCAGATATCTGATGTGCACTTTATGTATCTGACTATTGCTAGATATGGGGCACCATGCTGTGGCAACTAATGAATTTTTTTCCTGGCAGAGGGATTGTGGAGTCTTCTCCAGCAGCAGGTTTTGTGCTAACCTAGGTTATGCTAACACCATACAAAACTAGATTAAAAACTCAGTCACTGTATTTCAAGTATTTTAAAAAAGCCCTGGAATACCTTTGCACATTCTTCCTCCCTTTAATGTATTTAAATTTCTGTTCTGAATGATTCAAGAGAAACCTCTGAATTCAATTGTATCCTTTCAATTGATTCCCAGTATATTTCCAACCCTGCCTGAGGTCAAGTTCAAATAATGGGCCAACAGAAGCCTTATGAAATTCAACAAGGACAAACGCAATGTGGTTCTCCTGGGAGGAAGAAATCCTTGCAACAAGGTAGTCTGGGAAGCGGCTCTGCACAGGAGCTCCTGGGCACACCAGTGGGTCAGCCCAGGCCAGCAGTGAGCCTTGGCAGCAGTGGAGGCCAGCAGTGCCCTGAGCTCCACCGGCAGGAGCACAGCCTGGAGATCAAGGAAAGGGATTCGTCCCTGTACTCGGCAGCTGTTAGACCACACCTGGAGCCCTGCGTCCAGTTTGGGGCTCCTCAGTGCAGGAAAGGCATCGGTGAACTGCAGCAAGCCCAGGGCAGAGACACTGCGGTGGGCGGGTGTGGAGCACGTGCCCTGTGAGGACAAGTTGTGAGGAACCAGGGCTTGCTCACCCAGAGAGGAAATGTCTCTGAGGGCACCACAGAGAAGCCCTCAGCACCAATGAGGAGCTTGTCAAGGGCATGGAGCCAGGCTTCTCCCAGCAGCATGTGTCTGGAGGAGAGGCAAAGGACATTTAGTGAAACCACAGAAGTTCAGAACAGACAGAAAAAATATTTCATGTGAGGACAAACAAGCAGAGGAGCCAGGTTGCCCAAAGGCGATCTACAGTCTCTCTCCCTGGGGATTTTGAAGTGCATACTCTGCGTGCAGTCCAGAGCAATCTGTTCTGAACTTTTGAGCATGGGGTTGGACTAGAGGCCTCCTGAGGCCTCTTCCAGTCCCAATTACCCTGTAATCCAGCACGGGCCAGAGAGGAATTAAGCTATGCGATATATTCCCTTTGTGATTAGGGCAATATGAAATGCACTGATGTTCTTCTCCCCCTCAAGACATGTATTGTTTCGAATTGCACAGGCATGTCATAAAGCTTGCTTTCCAAGCAAGTCTTGGAAAGAAGCTGAAAAATTTCTTCTTTTTTTTTTATTCTGAAAGTTATGAAACATGAGAACAAGATGAAATAATGCATTGCTAAAACCAGAATAATTTGCAGCAGCATTCAATCAGATAGTTTAGAGGAAATAAAGCCCTGGTATTAGGTTATGCTAAATATAAAGAGCTAAACTAAGTCTGGATGTAACTCTTAAGGGTTTTGATTAAATAACTTGATACCTGAATGGAATATGAAAATTCTTTTGAGCTTTTCTCATAGCTAATGCCCTGATGGCCTGGAAAAGGCACTAGAAATTCAAAGACACAAGGAGAATTGTGTCAGAGCAAGAATTTGGCTGTAGGGAAATCTCAGAGCATCTCATAGATGCTTTCACTTAGTGATCTGCGTATGACTAAATGTCTCCCCCAACATAAGGAGCAGAGAGGCCATTGAATTAAGTATAAATTATTGTAAGTATTATCTGGCTGAATTGGATTTTTAGACTGAAAATTTCAGACCAGGCAAAAAGTTAATTATAAGTTATTTTTATTAGTTATTAAATATTATTAATTATTTTGCATTATTTGCATCCTACAATGCTACTATTAATTCATGTCTTCTGTACTTTAGCTGTTTCTGACCAGAATCTAGGAAGAGTTCTGAATCTCCACATCATTGAGAAGGCATGGAAACAGAGCTATGCAACTGTACTGTAGAATCATCTCTGTACTTCCTTAGCAAAGTAATCATTCAGTGTAAACTACTGGAAGCAAAGATCCTTTCCTGTTCATACCATTAACATTCCTACTACTTAGCAAAAATATTTAAATAAATATAAAAGTACCTTGGCCTGAAGTGAGAAAACCGATACATAACAAAAAGCCATCTTCTCAGGTTCTTGATATGTCAAAAATAGTTAACTGCTCAGCAGTCCCAGCCCTAACTTCTAATGGGATAAATCTAAAACCTTTGTCAATTAATTATCTTCGTATCTCAAATTAAGAAACCAAATAAACATGTAATTTTCTTTCCTCCCATGCTTCAGTTCCCAAAAGTAATGCAAGTACATTTTCTATGAACAGCCTCAAATAATGCAAATGATGCAAGAGGTACAGTAGATAAATACAGACAGAAATAAACTTCTGAAATGCTGTTCTCTATTTGTCTAGAAGAGGAAAAGAGGAAGTGTTGACATACAGAGGTGTTCAAAAGTAGGTGAATAAGACTCTGCCTCTGAAAACTGACTGCAAAATTCCCAGTGAAGTTAATTCTGCACAGAAAAGGAAGCAAATACAGAGGGCACCCTCCAGTGCCTGCTTAATAAAATGTCAAATGGGGCTCTTCCTTCTGTTCACTTCTAACAAAACGATAAAGAGACACTTGTTATCCTCCTCTTCAAAATCCTTATCAACTTAGGACCTCCTCACCCAGAAGTGACTTGTGTCCACAACTGCTGCAAGTGTCCAAACCAACAGTTTTTCAAGGAGGTTGACAAATGTAGTGAAACTGGAACACTTTCACTTAAAAAGGAGGAAAATAAGTGTTGCTATCAGTGGATGTTCTGCTGCTCTTCTCATGCAGCTGTGTCACGGAGCCAATGGGAAGAACAGCAGGGCATGGCAGTCACAGGGATCTTTGTGGTGGTGCAGCTCTGTCCAGCCTGCAGCTCACACAGAGGGACCTTCAATATGGAGTTGCCATTAGTTAAACTCCTGATCCCGGAACTTTCTCCTTTACACAAATGTCTCTTGTTAATTCCAAGTTTCAAGGAAAGAGAGAGTTGTTAGTCCCATTCTTTGACCAAATGGGTGTCAGAGAGACAAATTTAGGATGAGAGTGGAGGTGCCTTTCTATGACCTGGAGTTCAGCAGTTCTGGAGCTCCAGACTGATGTTGAAAAACCAGTTTTGGATGGGTTCCTCTTGAGTAATTCTGAACTGGTTCCTGTGAGTAACTCCGGTTGGTTTTCCACTTCAGTGAAGGGATCTTCATTTACCACTATGCAGCACTGTGCATGGGAGAGTTAAGGACTTCACTTCAGGAGCTGGTAATCAGATGCCCAAAAAGCTGCATCTTTTAAAGTGACTCTTTACCGGTGATGTTCACTGCTGGCAAGAAATTTATATCCTCCCAGTGTAATTCTGTCTCTGAAACATGAGGATCCTAGTTTGGCATGGGGGAGTTCAAATGCTGCGATTTTTTTTTTTCCTGAGAGGATAAAAGAATGATTGTGGAAAGGAAAAGTATGTTGGGAAAGTATTTGCTTATGAATTAATAGATAATCAAACAGAATGGGTTTGAATGTGAAAATTCATCTGAAATAAATAAATTCTTAATCTACCTAATTTCGACAAGATGATGGTAACTTTTATAGGGGGGTTTTTGTCTTCAGGGAGCCATTTGCCATTTCTTCTGCACACCAGAAGCCTCCATCAACCAGTGGTTGTTCTTGGGATATTTCACTTTCTCAGGGAGAACCCCTGCTGCGATTTAAGTCATTTTCTTGTCTAACATGCAGATGACAAATCTGAAGGTGAGAATCTTCTATTTCTTAGTGTAAGGTAAGGATATAACTAATTCACGTCAGCAGTCACTATATGAAACAGAAATTATTTCAGATTCTTTTAGGAATTCTCTAAGCCTAAGCCTATCAGCCCAGCAAGGTATTTGGACAACTTGGCTTAAAGTATATGAGCTACCCTAGGATTTCATGTGATTTAGATAACTTGAGTTCATTTACTGAATCAGGTGGCATGAAACACCAATTCTTCTCTTGCCTTCCTCTGACTTGTATTACTGTGGATGGCAGGTACTCCAGTTTCATAACTGGGCACAGAATTTCAACAGTAGTTGTGGTTTTCAGAAAAAGAGCATTAAAAATTATGCCCCGGAACAGTTTTACCTGTTATTGCATTTAAAAAGGTGGTATACAATTATAGGATTTATACCTAGTGTAAAATGGTACATGCATTATATGTTTGTAGAAGAGATNCCTCTAATAAACTCGTTCAGATAATCCCTCACGGAGACCCCCTTTGACTCCTTGCTCTGTCGTTGGTATTGCTCGGGAGTGGATCTGCTGGGCAAGGCAAAGAGCCCACAGGATCGGTGGTGTCTGCCTGCAGACCGAACCGTACCTGTCCCAGTGTCGGCGGGAACAGGGTAGCCGGGTCATTGGAAAGAGATCGCTCCTGGCGAGAACACCCCCGCGACAATCATAGTTTCTAGGTATTCAACAGTGACTCACATCAAAAGTCCCGCTACCCAGTGTGAACTGTGTCCCTCAAGTTTTGCAGTGAGAGAGCTTCAGTTTATGGCTGAGATTACTCCTAAGGCTCCACTATTTTGACAGATCCCTTAGACTACAGCCCTACTGCCATTTTTCTTTGGGTTTTTTGAGGGTTTTTTTGTTGGGTTTGTTTGGGGTTTTTTTGGTCTTCTGTGGGTTTTTTGTTTGTTTTGTTTGGGCTTTTGGGGTTTTTTTGGGTTTTTTGCTGGGTTTTTTTTTGGGGGGGGGTGTTTTGGGTTTGTTGGGATTTTTGGGGGGAGGGTTGTGGGGTTTTTTTGTTGTTGTTTGGTTGGTTGGTTGGTTTTTTTGTTGCAATTATGTCCCAAGACATAATACTGCACTGATACCTACAGAAAGAAACTGTGATGGTGGACACAATGGACATAGCCTGTATTTCTTCAGGCACAGGTGCCTGGGGAGCTGAGCATATAAAGATGAATGAAGCTACCACGTGGGAGACTGCTGTTTCCCCTCCTGGCCTAGGGGTGAGACAGGCTCTTCTGGGAGCTCAGGCCAAAGTAAGAAAAGGTGCAGTTAAGCAGGGAGAAGTTTTGTGCAGGGGGTGGGTGGCCCTCTCTTATCCCCATATTTAGACACCCATTTCTACACAAAATGGGTTTTGGTTGTAGCCTGTGCCTACCTGAAGGTGTGATCTGCAGGACATATTTGATGTCATTAATGATCAGATTTGCTTGTGTTCAGCTACACAAATTTACTCATCCCGTGTACTACCATGTTGTTAGAAATCTGGAACACGTGCCAACTAAGATTCTCCATGTCTAAAGTTCTTCTATTATGTTTATCACAGGAAAAGGCAAACTGCCCCTCACTGTGCGTTGGAGATAGCAACCTCCAGTCCCTATGAATGATCTGTTTTACCACAAAAACCGAATCTGACCCAAGACCTGATCCCATCCCTTCTCTTGGGATATTGAATTGCTTTGCCAGCCCTGCTGCCCTCTTTCCCCATGGTTCCATGCCATGTCTCCACAAGGCCAAAAGGAAGCACCTTCACCACATAACCAAAACACCATGGCTGGCTGGCAGGTGCCAGCTCTGTGCTGCTCTCTATGGCCAGTACTATGTGGTGGTGGTGGTATTCTCTCCTCTGGCTGGAAACACAACACTTATGTAATGAGAGTACATGGCTGAGGTTTGGGGACCTCTCTGTCACGTGGGGAATGATGACCAATCTGCCCACATGATGGAAACATATCCTGGCCTGTGATGACAAGGGGCTGGACTATTCCCCTAGGAAACCTTATCCAACCTGCTCCAGTTGAAAGATCCCTGCTAATGATGCACATCCTGATGCATTTTTTATTATTTTGTCAGCTCCTTGCAAGCCCCTGCTTATCACATGCGCAGTGTGTCTTTGGGGGCTTGATCCTGTGCTCAAAAGCCCATTTTTATACTAAAATCCTTGTTTAGTCACATGAGAATCAAGCACATGCTCAGGTCACTGTTTGAATGAGATCAACAATCAGGTTGTTAAGAGAGCAGGATGACCAAACCTACAGAAATATATGCCCAAGCCACCCTTTCCAGCCTTCTTTCTCCACCCCCTTCTCCACAGAAAGGAGGATGCATATTTGCACTGTAAGTCGATGGACACCTCTTCTGATCAATGAACCCAGCTTTTAGACAGAATTCAGCACAGACCACAAGCTTCACACCATTCCCTTAACAAGTGCAGCCACTTAATCGAAGAGTTTAAAGGATCAAGTAACTGAAGAAAATTTATTAAAGCAGAGGCACAGAAATTTCAATTAATGATGGTTGGCATCATCCTTGTATGAAATACATGCTAAAAAGTGTCTTCAAAGGAATTATTTGACAGTTTCATTAATACGTTTCTATGATGATAGCTCCCAGACTCAATCTCTGAACCGTCTTTATTTCCATTCGCAACAAAAATAATTTTTAAAAGTTGTAGGGGTTTTATTTTCTGCGGAGGAGTAGAGTTTATATCTCAGAGTTTGTTTTGACAGAATAAGAATCAGGGTGAGCCTAGTAAACAGTACAAAAGAGCCTTGGTTTTTGTTCATAGAAGAAGAGGAGGTTCCACTCGCTAAAAAGTGACAATTATACGCTGCATGAATAAATTGACTCTGGATACACCATGTCATATACATCTCCTTGTCAGATACAAGTAAGTGCTTACTTCTTCATGCACATGAAAATCTTAAAACATTCACTTTTAGTGAAAGAAAATAATCTTGCTTCCAAAGCAGGTAGGCTGTGGTAGCCTAAAGTAATCTACAAAGCAGAAAATGCCTCGGTATTAAGTCTTTTGTTATTCAATGCATGCGCATTTTGCTATATAGAATCATAGAATATCTCATATGTACTAAGTGCATAAATATTTATTATAGTTTTATAATTGCGCTTTTACTGCATGGTTCACTGACACAGGGCTTAGAAACTTTCTCTGTTTCCCAGTTTTGCATTTAATACAATGTACACCAAAGTCCAATTCTCAGACTGAATAGTGCTGAGTGAACTGAGATATACAGACACTTATGTCTGGCTCCCCATGCACTACATAAAATTGCCAAAGTGTATTTACAAGACAGAAAGTGAGCATCTCAGAGGGTCTACTCTCACGCCTTCTAACAACACTGCAGATTTGTTTCAAGTTGAAACCTTCCTTGCTCGCTACTTCTTCTAGATCTGTAAATATAAATAAATATGTTTAGTAATGACAAATGTTGCCTTCCACGTACCAATCATATCTGTGGTTAGTTACAGCAATTTCTACCAAAAAGAAAAAAAGAAAAAAGCCCACAAACCACTGCAGTTATATAGACTCTTATAATTTTTAAGACATGGAGTAAAGCCAGTCACTTGAATTGTGGAGATGTCCCTTCCAGGTATATTTTCTGTAGTGATCATTGCTGATTTGGCATCAAAATCTAATGGCCTTCTTCAGTTTCTTTACTGCTGAAAAATAATTTTATTTTTCAGTATTTAAGCTCCTCCTTTTATAAGCGTTCTGCTTTTGTTCACAATATTATTTAACTTGTTTTCCTAAATAAATCTGGAGGAACCTTTGCCTCAAAATCACAATGCCAATTTTATCTCCTTTAGCATCCTTTCAGCTGGAGTACATGCTTTCACACTGAGTCAAATTTCCAAGTTTTCATGGCACATTGAACCGTAAGTTCTTAATTAATCTCTTCAACAGCAAGCGAAAAAAGAGCTTTAATGCAATCCACTCTGACACATATTCAGAGAATAGTGTGCACTCACTCAGCTCAGAACCGGTCTGAAAAGGGAACCTGAAGCACATTAAGCAGTTTCCAATCTTTATACCTGAGTCTGACAGTTCATGATTAATGATAAGTTGCAAAAAGACCTCTGCTTTGCATCTGCAAAATGACAGCAAGCAGGGAGGTGTCCAGGCATCTGGCCATCACTGAAGCATCAGGAATACCTGCCTTTACAAGCAAGTTATAAATTACTGAGCACTGAAGTTCTCAAAATACTCAGTGCACAAGAAAGAGGATGGGAAAATGGAAGCAGTCACTGTGGCCCTGACACTTGGGGTCCATATGAATGTTTAGAAATGAGAGGCTTACTTTTGCTGTAAGGCAAACCTGTCCAAGGAAATTGCTATTTGCCAAATACAAAAAAATAGATCTTCAGCCTCTGCCTTGGTTTTTTTTTAAATTAATGGAATGTATTGAGAAAAAGAAGTAAAGTCTTAGGGGCAGAATATATACACTGCATTCAGAATGCTCTTAAAAACTGAGATATACAAAATCCAAAATCACAGCAAAGGGCAGCAACAAAAACTCGCAACTCATTTTGAAAACTTTATTGGCCACGGTATATCTTTCCAAGAAATACACCCTCTTGAGAGGGGATCTGTGTCAGCGAAGGAGCCATTTTCTTTTGACCAGGCAGCTATATTCTTGATAACAGTGTATTAACAAATTTAACTTTCTCAACTTCCTTTTAACATTTTTTTTATACTCAGATTAATATTTAGTCTCTGGGAAAGCAAAAGCCATACATGCAAGCAAAGCACAACAAGGAATGAGTTCATCACTTCCCATGGGCAGGCACGTGTTTGGCCACCTCCAGGAGAGCAGGGCTCCATCACCTGTGACAGTTACTTGGGAAGACAAAAGCCACCACTCCAAATGTCCCTCCTTTCCTCCTTCTTCCCCCCACTTTATATACTGAGCATGATTTCAGATGGTCTGGAGTCTCCCTTTGGTCAGCTGGGATCACCTGCCCGGGCTGTGTCTCCTCCCAGCCTCCCACACACCCTCAGTCTCCTCACCAGCGTGGCAATATGAAAAGCTGGAAAGGTCTTGGCTCTGTAGAAGTTTTTCTGTATTATGATCACNCCTGCCTTTACAAGCAAGTTATAAATTACTGAGCACTGAAGTTCTCAAAATACTCAGTGCACAAGAAAGAGGATGGGAAAATGGAAGCAGTCACTGTGGCCCTGACACTTGGGGTCCATATGAATGTTTAGAAATGAGAGGCTTACTTTTGCTGTAAGGGAAACCTGTCCAAGGAAATTGCTATTTGCCAAATACAAAAAATAGATCTTCAGCCTCTGCCTTGGTTTTCTTTTAAATTAATGGAATGTATTGAGAAAAAGAAGTAAAGTCTTAGGGGCAGAATATATACACTGCATTCAGAATGCTCTTAAAAACTGAGATATACAAAATCCAAAATCACAGCAAAGGGCAGCAACAAAAACTCGCAACTCATTTTGAAAACTTTATTGGCCACGGTATATCTTTCCAAGAAATACACCCTCTTGAGAGGGGATCTGTGTCAGCGAAGGAGCCATTTTCTTTTGACCAGGCAGCTATATTCTTGATAACAGTGTATTAACAAATTTAACTTTCTCAACTTCCTTTTAACATTTTTTTTATACTCAGATTAATATTTAGTCTCTGGGAAAGCAAAAGCCATACATGCAAGCAAAGCACAACAAGGAATGAGTTCATCACTTCCCATGGGCAGGCACGTGTTTGGCCACCTCCAGGAGAGCAGGGCTCCATCACCTGTGACAGTTACTTGGGAAGACAAAAGCCACCACTCCAAATGTCCCTCCTTTCCTCCTTCTTCCCCCCACTTTATATACTGAGCATGATTTCAGATGGTCTGGAGTCTCCCTTTGGTCAGCTGGGATCACCTGCCCGGGCTGTGTCTCCTCCCAGCCTCCCACACACCCTCAGTCTCCTCACCAGCGTGGCAATATGAAAAGCTGGAAAGGTCTTGGCTCTGTAGAAGTTTTTCTGTATTATGATCACTGTGTTCAGCATAAATCCCAAACACAGCCACATACTATTCACTGTGAAGAAAATTAACTCTACCCCAGCCAAAACCAGCACAGCATGATATACAAACAACTACCCCCTCTTCTCTGCACATGGGTGGAGAATAGCAAGTGGACCAAATAACGTCAGAAAACCAACAAAAAGGCAGGTACATGTTTTTCTCTTCCTTCAGAAATTTTTAAACCCAGACAATGACTGTAAATCTCCAGGAGATTATTCATTAAATCAGACTACAGCCATTAGCACAGTTTAAATAGACTCCAAGCAAGTTTAGTAAACAAAGATTAAAGGGTTGAATTCAGCTGCCATCAGATATGAAGAAAGGGAGATCAGCTACAATGCTCCAAAGGGAGCACAGCTCCTGCAGTGACTCAGCTCTGAGTGGGGAGTGATACACAGCAGCTGGATCTCCTTTTCTCTGACAATATGTATAACAGTTTGCTATGCTAATTTCCCGCAGGTCCACCTGGATTTTATCAGCTTATATATTTTGCTGAAAAACAGTTTTTACTTTATCTGCTTTACTAACATTGTGATTTACAGCAAGTGGCTTTGTTTCAGTCTAGGGATTTCTTAAGTCTTAACTTTTCATGCTTCCTCAAATAAAGATTCAGTTCTCCAACTGAATAAATATATAAACAGTGCAGCTTGTGGTCTGGTGATTGTGTTGTCACAAAACTATTTCTAAAGAAAACAAGGAATCATTGAAAATCATCTTCTCCCTTTAGAACCAGTTATTTTTTCAGCTCTGCTCAACCCAGCAAAGAAAGCCCTTTTATTTAAGACAAATAAATCACATGCAAACAGCATGATCTGCCCATGCTGTTTTTCACTGACAAGTGTTTACAGAGGGTATTTTCATCCCTCCCTTCTTTCCTTAGTGTTCTTTAGCAGTCTTGTCCAAGATTAGCAGCAACTTTAGTAATACTCACTATACTGAGAAGTAAATGGGAGTCCCACTCAGCAGTAGAAAATTGATGTGCGATATCATCTGACATGTTTATAGCAGTATTTAATTATTTAATCAATTTAATAACAGAATATTTGAACCACCATTAAAAAAAAAATCACTGGGCATAACCAATTCAGACGATAAATCAGACATTTTGCTCTCTATTTTCATTCTTCAATTACATTCTGTGAACTAATCGGCAGCAGTTGATGGGAATATAGGATGTAGACAGACTATAACAGGTGGAGCAATCAGCTCTTCACAAGAAATTAATTTGTACAGCCGCTATTACTCTCTCATACACACAAATTCTGATTTGCACACATAGCCAAGCAAATAGCCCTGAGTATTGCTAATTGTGGTTACAGCCAAAAGTCGTAAAGCAGATTTCATTATATTCAGGGGAATGATAGCTGTGCTCATCCATTTATCTTTCTATTATCTTTGAAATTATTTGTGTAATCTTCAGCTATACTTTTTTTTATAGCTATACTTCAGATATACTTTGATTTTCTTCCTGATTTTTGAACAAAATAATTGTTTTGTATCCCAGTATTCGTACTGGGTTTATTTGAACTCCATTAAAACCACAGTGTTAATTTCTGAATTGAATAAAGAGTATGTCAAAATGTCTAACGATGATTCTCTTGAGACACGATGAGCCACTTCAACGCAAAAAGTGATAATAAAATGTTTGTAAAATATTCCATCAAGACTAAATTTGTCCCATCATGTAGTCTCATTTCAACCAGCTAAAATTCTTACTTTCATTAAAGCAAGAAATTCTGGCCCTGGGAAATGCTCTTAGACATTATCTCCCTGGGTGGGGTGCAGTGTTTCTGAAGCCCCCAGGTGCTTCTTCACACTCATGGCACGTCTGCTGCTTGGGCCCTCCAGCAGGAGCCAGAGCTGGTGCCTTGCCCATGGGCTGGACCTCCTCCAGCAAACATCAAAACCTGGCAGGCACTGTCCTGTAAACAGTGCTTGAGAGGGTTTGGCAGCTCAGAAAAAAGCCACTTCCAAGGCAAACTGTAATTGAACCTCTTTTTCAGAAAACAATTAAAATCAGCATACAAAAGATTGCACTGCATGCAAGGTATCCTGTGCTGTGTTTGCTCTTCCCAGCTTCCTAATAAGCTAAACTGGGAGTTGAAGGATTGACTGGGTAATTTAAATTTTAGGGATGACTTGAGGAGCAAAGTGATTAGTCAAAGAACCTTATATGGACTGACTCCTCAGAACTTCAGCACAAGAATCTGGCAGCCAGCCATTCAGCATGGAATTATATAGAAATGCTTTGAGAAATGGAGAAAAAATTGGAAGGGTATTGGTTAAGAAATAGACATTTAGATGACGCATATTGCTTAATATCTGCTGCATTTCACTATACTCACCATCT
>VYZR01037631.1:94791-110730 GCA_013400675.1 Oxylabes madagascariensis | reverse complement strand
TTAAACATCTAGATACGACAAACTGAAAACCCTGATCACCATTGCATCGGTTTTGGGATGTTCTTCTGTTTAAATATTAGGGAGAGAGGAGCTAATATGATGACCTTTTTTTCTTTGTTGCATTTTTAGGCATTACAGTGCTCAGCTCAGCAATAGAGGCTGTAGCATGGAAGAACAACACAGTTCTGCCCTGTTTGTGCACTTTTTGCCTCTTGGGGCTGTTCTGATTTGGTTTTTTTCTGCTGCCCTCCACTGTTTAAAATGTGGGAAAATCTGGGTTTCTGAACTAACACAGGGATCCATGGGTCTGGTAGCCCTAGCACAACAGGAGACTTCTATGGAATATGTTGTTCCATAAAATAATGTATTTTATTGTTGATTTTTCCTTATAAGACCATTAACTTTCAGAATTTTATTGGTTTTTTTTTTTTTGCATTCAGTGGGAACTGAGCTCTTACATTAACATCATCCTTCCACTCAGTATTTTTCCCATTAGAAATTTCTTATCTTTCACCATCTACAGAAGTTACTGAGAATTTAATCAGTGATTTAAATGCATGTTTTCATCTCACTGGGTATTTTTTTTTTTAGGGGAACTTGACATTTGCATTCATTTTGATCACACCAAATTAGGTGCATACATAGACTCTTGGATTGATGTGAGCCTGTGTCACACATCTTTTTCAGCTCCTTCTCCAAACTCTTTTTGAAAGAAAAGAGTGATGGGGTGATATGTATATAGTAGTGTGTAAAGCAAATAGATGGAGAATGGAAGCACCATATTTTTAAAAGAAGTAATAAACTGGTATGGACTAATAAGTAATAAACTGAGACTTTGGCACCTTTCTTACGTGAGCAATAAAAAGAACATTCAACAGGAAAAATTAAAGGCGTTACGGAGATGTTGAAAGTGATTTTCTGTTTCCTACTGAGGGATTATGAGAAAGATGAAGGATTTCGGTCTTTGAGAACTGGAGACAGTAATTTCTCCATCTCTATGGGACATACAATGCTTAGGAATGAAACAGAGTCTAATAAAATCTGAGGCTGAAATATTACCTCTGGCTTCCAGACCTTCATTCTTTTTTATCCTCTCAAAGGAACGCTACATTCCAGTTAACCCTTGGACTTCCAGAGTTCACCAGTGCTTGACAGATCTTATGATACAGCATCTGTGTATTTCTGTATGTGTGGATCTCTGCAGGATTTTTCTGAGAGCAGGGGTAGAGAGGGAGAAATGTTTCTTTCCTGTAAAGTTGAATGGTAATCTGATTAATAAGTTGCAAAACAGAAGAGGCTTAATATATGTGTTAACTGTTGTATTTTGTCTCCAGTAATTTGTCAGTGAGACTATTAATAAATGTTAATGAGACATTATAGTAGAAAGCTTCTTGCATGTACATGGGTTAAAGGGTCTTATGAATGTCATAGAATTGGGTTGGAAGAGACCTTAAAAATCATCTGGTCTCCTCTCACCAGACTTGGACAAGGACATCTTCTAGATCAGGTTGCTTAAAGCCCCATCCAACCTTTCCTTGAACACTTCCAGGGATGAGTGATGCACAAGTTCTCTAGGAAATCTGTTCCATGACCTCACCACCCTCAGAGTGGACAATTTCTTCCTAATATCCAATCTAAACCTACCATCCTTAAGTTTAAAGTAATTCCTNTAAAATAATGTATTTTATTGTTGATTTTTCCTTATAAGACCATTAACTTTCAGAATTTTATTGGTTTTTTTTTTTTTGCATTCAGTGGGAACTGAGCTCTTACATTAACATCATCCTTCCACTCAGTATTTTTCCCATTAGAAATTTCTTATCTTTCACCATCTACAGAAGTTACTGAGAATTTAATCAGTGATTTAAATGCATGTTTTCANCCTAATATCCAATCTAAACCTACCATCCTTAAGTTTAAAGTAATTCCTTCTTGTTGTGTCATCACATGCCCACGGAAAAAGTCTCTCCCCAGGTCTTTGTGGGTGCCCTTTGTAGGTCCCTGGTACCTGAAGGTACTGGAAGGCTGCTAAATCTCCCCAGAGCCTTCTCTTTTCTAGGCTGAACAACCCCAACTCTGTCTTCATAGCAGAGGTGCTCTGAGCATCGTTGTGGCTCCTCTGGACTCTCTCCAACATGACTTCATGAGGATTGTAGAGGATGGCATCCCTTCCCCCCAGAGTATCCATCACACCACACAACTTGGTGTTCTTGACAAACTTGCTGAGGGTGCACTCAATCCCACTGTCTGTGCCAGGAAAAAAAGGTTCTCTAGAGATTTTTCTCTGTGTACCCACACTATTTCTAGTACCTCCACACTAATTTCAACCTCTTCCTTGTTAACAGAAAAGCAAGGAATCCAGCACAGATTACATCAAGAACATGGAACATTAAGGCTGCAGTCTATTTGATAGGGGTGTATTCTTCCTGACTTTGTGTAAAATAACATAACTGGACATAATTCAGTACTGATCTATCTAAAATGTTCAATTTTAGATAGATCATAAATAGTTCATAAATAGTTCAATTCTGAGAAAAAACAATGAGCACCTTTCTTGACAATTCAGGCTTTTTTGTGTCTTTACCTTGCAGTTTTTTCCCTTTACTTTCCTATGCATCCTTTCTAATTCTATTTCTTTTCTGAAATGTTAGCAATAACTTGCATGGGGGTTTAGTGTAATGCATTTTTAAGGTGAGGTTACTAGGATAGTGTTTTATAATTGGAGCACCCTCTTCTGTAAACATTTTGAAAGGTGTATTGGCTGTGAAATTACAGAAACGCATTATTGACGTCTCTCAAGGATTACAAATTACACTCCTTATTTTTGGAGCATCATCCAAATCTCATTAAACTGAACTAAAATGTATGCTTGCAGGTCAGTTGCCCTGAGGCCAGTTGCTTAAGGCAATCTTAGCTGAGGACACACTTGTGAGAATTGCAAAATCATAGTCTCAGTTAAGTGCTTCTGTTCTATCTTTTTGTCACTGAAAGCTTTTTACTTAAATTGGTTATGAATAAGTTAAAAATATAACCTTAAGCAGACAGAAACAAAAGCAGGGATGGAGTCTGTAAAGCGGAATATATAGACTTTAACCTGGTCTGGTTTAATCATTATTGTAAGGGCAGCAGCCATAATTTGCTTTCCTTTAGGGTAGTCATTCCATTGCTGGACATGCTGCTCTAAAATAGTGATATTCTTTGCTCGGTCTGGATTCTTGGTTTTGCTTCAGACAAATTTGTCTCAGTAAAATGCACAAGAAAAAGACAATGGTACCCTATAACCATTTTGCAGTCACTTTTCACTGTTGAAAATGCTCATTAACATCACAATGGCAGGAAAGGAAAGAATCAAGCCCTCCTTAACTCCTTATTTTTCAACCCTGGGTAGTGTATGTGACCAGCCTTTGTCTCTGAGCTTGTCCTCTTAGGGTTTAGAGGTGAGGAAAACAAGGTATATTTAGGCAATAATCCTAACTGCAAAAGCTTGTTTCTCAGAAGTGAATTTAAGTTTTCCTAATGGAAGAGAGCATTTTATTATTTTACCACTTCCTTCTCTTCCGGCATTGTAGACGTTGCTTTAAGGACACTTTAGCTACATTTTTCCTTTTCTGTAGCCAGCTAAGTGGATATTTTTTATGCCTGAAGAAAAGAACCTTCCAAAAAAAAAAAAAAAAAACCAAAAAAAAACAAACCTAAAAAATCTCCCCCGAAAAACACACATCTTGCAGGAGCTCCTAATTTGTGGCAATGTTCTGAGAAAAGAAGGAAAAGAAAAGATGGAGAAGGAGGTCTGGGCTTAGTTTTCTTCAAAAATTAGAAGTAAGGCAAGGTGTCTCCCTAGATTTTCCATAGTTCAACTGACAAAGAAATTTATTAGAAAAAAAGTGAAAGCTCTTCAAGTTTTCATTAGTGTCCTGTATATGGATAAATACCATATATATTTAGAAACTGGATGAATTAAGAGAGGTTGTTACACCTCCTAGATGCTTAAAATGCAGTTGAGATTTTTCTGCAGTAATTCTATTTAGTTATTGCACAGTATCTAAATCATGAGTCAGATATGGCATTTCATTGGAGTAAGTGCATAATTAAAGTGCAGTGTGTACTAAACCTAGGACTTTTTCAGTGGAAAAAATAATAATCCACACATTTGTCTTAATTATAAGATGAAATGAACACAGCAAACTCTCTTAATTAGACCTTTCCAATGTTCTTTTACAATTTTTCATTTTTAAATAAACACGTATAAACTACTGACTTATTTCCTTAATTCTTTGTTTTACACATATATATCATAGAAATTGCTTCTCTTGCAACAGAAATAATAGTCATGTGAGACATCATCATTATGGAACTTTATAACTCGATTACAGAATTCTTAATTAGAGCTATAGTTTAATGGGTATTAAACAGTGACAGTTACTTTCTTTGCTGACAGTTTTAAGAGCAAAATTGCAGGGCATTATAAAGGGCATTTTGCAAATGAATTATATCCCTTCTGTTCAGCTACGCCTGGAGAAAGGGAGTATCAGAGATGCGTGTTTTGATGGAGTAAGCTGCAGAAATTACAGCTTTGAGCTGTGCCGCTGCAGGGACAAATTGTCGGGCAGGGAGGAAGCAGAGGTGACCCGAGTCACCCCTGTCCAGCTGGATCCCCCCAGGGCCTCGGGAAGCCCCCTGTCCAGAGGAGCCAGGGCAGAGCAGGCAGAGGGCTGGCAGCAGGGAGAGGATGCTCTGGAACAGCCCTGGGTACCACCAGTCCTGAAGCCTTCTGCAGGGCAGTGATAATGCCCCTATCACGGGCACAGTGAGGAGGGAAAGCACATCAAGGCAAGGCTGGGTGGTGGCTGGCAGAGACAGCTGGGGAGGCTCAGCTTAAGGTGAGCTTTGTACGTGAATTCCCTTTGCAGTCAATAAGGCCAACAGAGCCAAGAAAATGCCTTAAACCTGGGTTAGAGAATCCTTCTAGACCTGTTTGACTATATTGACTAGATCTTTATTGACTGAGACACTGATCTTGCATGTTGCCCTCAACTTTCAGCTGTCTGCATTTTGTACTGGATCCCATCATCTGACTTTCACATCTTATTCAGTCACCTCAACAATGGGCTAATATTCATTGGTAGCATTCTGTTTTAGTAGCCATCACATATCCCTGTCTTCCACAGCTTTCACCTGTCTAGGAGTAGATATCTCTTAAATCATATCTGCCAGCCCTATGCAGGTGTCTTAAGGCACCCATATTTTAGGGAATCGTACACCAACTCATTCTTTTAACAGTGGTGGCAAATAAGTTGTACGAAAGTAAAACCTAACTTGTCATATCCTTTTTTCAAAGTTACAAAATCAGGTCCACCTCTGTTCTTTTACTGAAGTTATGTGGACTTTTATATAAGACAGATAATTGTAGGCATATGAATTTAAATTTAAAAAAGAAACTTAGGAAATATTTATTCTTTTAACTGGAGTTGCTCCAACACACCGCTACTCTTAATCTACCTAGCTGGGAAACAAGCAGCTGAGAAACAAGAGCAGCATTGTCTACCCATATTGTCCTTCAGCATCATTCTTCTGCAATGAAAGGGCTACAGTCATGATTTCTAACAAAGGATTAATGGCATCCTAGGCTAAATCATAAAGTGTGATAATCAGGACAACAGGAAGAATTAGAGTGGGTTTCCCTCTCCAATTAGTAGCTGCCCCAAATGGTATGTTAATCCTGCTTTTGTCTTCATGTGTATAGTTCCTAACTCAAAGTAAAGGCAATGCTGGTTGTGCCTCTAAATGAGCAGTAGGCAGTGCTACACGCAGCCCTGCTCAGGGCATACAGGCAGCTCTGAACGACTCAGAGCTATAAAGAAATGCAAATCAGGAAAATGTTTGCAGGAGAGGTATAGAAATAAGTGAATTGCCCCATACACGGAGGGACTGAGCTCTGCTCAAGGTTGAAACTCTAAATTCACAGTTTGTTTGAACGGGAAGAAGCTACAGATGTATTTATTCACAGTGAATAGATATGTAAAAAGGGATCTTAAAGTCATTTCTGTCAGTTCTGCTCGAGCTAAGCCAGAGCAAGGAGGTATCTGAGCGCTGAATCAGTTACACCAAGGGCTGTTCTGCTCCTTCTCAGAGGGTAAAAGGAATTCAGAAGTCAGATTCTGTAGCACCCAGGAATAAACTACAGGCAACTGTTTGGACTCCTGCAGCAACTTGACAGAGATAGGGTTAGATGTCTAGACAGTCTTCATATATTTCACTTATGTTGAGGTGGGTTGATTAAAAAGTACAAGACAAATGGTTTTGGTTTTTTTTTTATTTTTATTTTAAGACATGCTTGTAACATCTCTGACTTTTCACCTTTTTCTGGAGCACCACCTGGATTGGTTTGGTGTTGATGCAACTATTAGCCAAACTTTCAGAACACATACAGGTTCTGGCATTTCTGTGTACTTTTCTGGTGTTTTTAATGCTGTACAATGCATAAAGAACCTTCTGTTCTCCTGAAGATCTTTTGAAAACTCTTCTTTTCAGCTTTAGTGTAAGTGTTTCAGAGATGGAGAGAGATTTAAATAGTCATTCTGATGCTGAATACTCATTTAACATGTTGCAGCTGATCCTGGTGGAGTGCTGTGTACAACTTAAGTATCAACAGTGGGGTTTCAACAGAGCTCAGAGTTGCTGCAAATTTCAGTTCTTGGCAAGAATGTCAATTTTGTGTGTGCCAAGTGTCTGTTATTTAACCAAGCAGAGGATATTGAGTTACTGCAGCAGAAGTAAGATGTATGATTCATGTTTGCATATCCTTCTTCAAAACAGAAACAAAGAGATTTCACTTTTAACACATCATGCTTCTTTCACTAGTCTTTTACCATTCCTTTTGCCATAATTTGGCAGTAAAAATACAAGTATTAGGTATTTATTCAGTTTTTTAGTGAGATGGGTGGCAGAGGATGCTGTCAGGTAGAAAACGAAACTAGGTAAGACAAAAACCTTCAGCAGCATAGTGTTCATTTAAAAGTTGTACAGTGACACTATGTCATTAAAATTTTGTCACTATCAAATACAGTTTATTTTGAATAAAAGTTAAAAAAATCATATTTACAAAGAATAATAACTTTTTATTTAAAGTTTTATGTTAGGCACTTGTGCTGGCTTTGATGGTGATGAGTTTCGATATGCTTAGGGTTGAGGTGTTTGATACTTCCTCCTCCTATTACTTCAGGAAGGATAGCTTTCTCAAAAACTTTATTTGGGGGCAATTTGGATTCAGTGCTGTTCCTTTAACACTTGGTCTTAAGCCCGTGGTTGCTGTCAGAGCAGATCAGATCAGGGCCCCGTTTAACCCGGTTTTGTCACTGTGCCACAGCCCCGGCTGCAGCGGCACAGGGGCAGGGTGTGCTCCCATCTCTGCCAGCTCCCTCGGAGACACCCAGCACTTCACCTGCCAGCTCTGCCTGCTCCCTGCCCTTGCGCTGGCTATGTTAACAAGGACCTGCTGAAGCCTTCCCTACCCATGTTTTACTGATTCAGCTTCCCTGGCTGAGGGTGGTGCTTAAGTATCACTGTTGTACCCCAAACAATGACGCAGACTCTCGATCAGAAGGCTAGAAAAATGACCCTTTATTTTTGAGATGTGACCGTCTTATATAGTATTTTACATAGACTAAGTTGATTGGTGAAACAAAGGCAAACCTCTTCAATCACATCGGTTAAAACAGATGTTTGTCAAGAAACCTCTTCTGTGAGAAAGAATGGATAAACATAGGAACAGTTACAAAAACATTTCTGTTGTTTACAGAAAATCGCCTGGGAAAAGAATTTCCAGAAACCAAAACATCTCAGGCATTAAATCAGGGCTACACTTAAGGACATTCAGCATATAATGAAGTGGATATACAGATAATTAACTTTGGGATGGGGATTATTTTTTCGGTAAGAAAACCCAGCTGCAAAGAAACTTTAGAGTTTGGTTAATTCTTTGGTTCCAGATTAATTTCCGCTGGTGGCAACTGGCATGAATTCAACACTGAACCTCTGGATAAAAGGATGGACTGTAACAGCATGATCTTCTCCTGTCTGCTCATGGGTTGTGCATGCAGAAATAGCTGTGAAGCCCTGCCTTGAACCCCTGGCAGCTTTGTGTGATCAGAGAATTACACAGTTGCCTGCACTGCCTTGGCAGGTGCCAGTCCATGCCACACACAAATAGGTCCTGGACAGGTCACCCGTGCATGGGTCTGCCATGGACCACCAAAGCATATTAAAAAGGGATGTGTGCAGTCTCTTCTCATCTTTTGCATCAGTACTACATTCATTTTTACTACTTAGATTTCAGGCCCCAGAGATATTGCAGGGATTATTAGTGGATCAACAAGGTGAAAAGTGTGATTATCTTAGGTCTGGGTGACAACATTTCCAGCATTTCGTCTAGAACACGGGTGGGTTTTTTTGGTTTTGTTTTCCTGTTTTTGTTTTTTTTTTTTTAAAGAAACAATTCTGAATAATTTCAACTCCTGGATAATGGCAAATGAAAATTTAAATTAATTAAAATGGCTGTAGCTGTGGTGAGCAAATAATAGGATTTATCAAAATTTGCATTTTATCAAAACTTTGCAGTGTTTAACACAGGGCTTATAGTTCACCTTGGTGCCCTGCTTAGCAGACAGAAGCGAATGGGAAAGTTTGCATTTTGGCAACACCAAGGAAAATTACATTTGGGTTTGTTGTCTAACTCAGATGAAATTCATATGTTTGCTTTTTTGCATTATTCTTGTGAGAAGCTTTCTTTATCAAATTTGGACCTTCCTCCAATAATAATAAATAAATAAATAATTTCTGAGATTAGATTTTCAATGTGAGTGAAGTAAAGCCCTGATTTGAATCTGTGTCCTTGAATCTGTCATGAAATTACAGCTATAAGACATAATTTTTCTTGAATATATCACTTCAGGGGAAAACAGCTAATTATATATGTCAGGATTGAGATGTTTGGGTTCTTTCAGAAGAGGAAGAGGTATCGTTTTAGTGATCAGAGCTGCAGAAGTAAAGAGAAAATAAGGGAAAACGGTTTCAGTAATGCATAAAATTGAGGAACTGAAAAATAAAGGAACACAAAGGAAGCAAAGATTGAAAGAAAAAAAAATGATAAAAAAACCCCAGCAGATGGGGATTTTGGGGAAACCAAAGAAGTAGCAGAAATAACCGTGCTTTGTTTTCATGTACTGCTTGGCCTTAAAGCTTTGTTAGGCTAAAGTATCCTTTTTATCAGAGCAGTGGGTGTTGCAGAGATTATTTCAGTGGTGAGTCTGTGCAAAGATGAATGTGCTTCTGTTTCCCTCTGCTGATTAGCACAGTCCCAAATGGCAAGTGTGATAAACCCTGGTCTTTTGATGCCCCTTTTTTCCCTTCAACTCAAAGACTCTGAGATCACAGGGTAATTTTTTTCCCTAACAAGACACCGGTGTTTTCTCCTGAATTCTTCATAAATCAGACTTTCAAAATGCTTAAGACGGTGTCCTTACATTTCCTGTTTCCATGGAATCTATAGGAGGTTTAAAGTATTCCAGGGTGCTCTGCCAACCCTTAAAGCCATTATCAGATTTTCAGTCTCTTGTGTCTCACTTAGATCTTCTGACGATATTGCATAGCTGTTTTCAGTTGAGCAACTCTGCATGAGGAGAGCCCTTAAATGATACCTTCTAAACTTCCTGTATTCCTTTGATTTCACACTGGGTCTATTTTTTCATCCTACTGACATTTGTCATTCCCTTGAGGCAAGTACTACAGCATCTACAACACCTATAGCTACATAATCACAAACTTGGACTTGTGGCTGCATAAAGTGAAATCTTTTTAAAGGAAAAAAAAAACCTGAAGAAAATGTTCTTGTAGTGAGTGCACTGAGATAGCATCAGAGGGAAGGCAGCTGCACAGCCACTTTACATAAAGAATATCTTTCCAAAACTTCTGTTTCCACACCTTTGGTTTTTTAGCTTTTTTCCAAATCCACCTCTCCTAATCTTTCCTTCAACCTGTCTGGAGTTGCTGCAGTGCAGCATCCAGGCTACCAGGACCACTGAGTAGTGGTCTGACATCTCTGCTCTCTTGCTGTGCATGAAGACAAAATATGGTCATGTTTAGGGCAGGACTTGTGCCACTATTTTTAGTGGAGCCAGGCTTTGAACCTGAGGGCAGAAAAGTCCGTGGACTGTAATGCTGATGCTTTTTTTTTTTTTTTGACACATCATCTTTGAATGTAATTACTGGAAAGCTTTTGTTTTTAAGACTCCTTTTCTGCAGCATGTGTTTCAAGTGTTCCCTTGTGAGTTGCAAAGTTGAGGTGCCATTAAGTTGCTTGATTGTTATGCAGTGCTAAAGCATGACATAGTTTCTGTGCACAAATGTAATTGCTCTGCTTATTTCATTTAAAATGTTCATGAAAATTTAAAAGGAGGATAAAACATAGCAAATAAAAGAACACAGGAGACCAGAATGTAAGGAAGAGATGATTAGAGTCTGTAACTGTAGGACTAGAGAGTAGAGATTTCACTTCTGGAAGAAAAGGCAAATTGCGGTTTGGGGTGGTGCTACTAGAGAAGGAGCTGTGACAAAGACAATTTTTCATGAAATATGGAAAGGCTATGCTAGGCAGCCTGTAATTATGAGCCAGTTTCCATGTTTGGCAGCAGTATCCCCTGAAAATATTGATGCATCCATTGCTCCTTGCCAGCCTGTGGCACACTGGCTCTGTCAGGTGTGCTGGCAGACGCGGCCGTGGCCCCACGCTGGGAACTACAGTTCAGTTCCACTGAGCCGTCACTCAGCATATTTTTTAGGAAGGACACAAGAGAAGATTTGTTAGATCAGGTTTCCCGAGCTGTGTCATGGTGTGGTCCCACAAACTATTGTGCTGGCACGACTGTGGGAGCAGTGAAAGCAGGCATCAGGAGAAGCAGCACTTGTGGCACAAGCTCTGTGGCTGTTGAGCTGAAGTGTAGATATTTGGTACTTTAGTGTCAGGATGGCCTGAAGTGGTCAGAATTCCACATTATGCACTATTTCCAAAATCCTTTTTAATCTTCAGTCACAGCAGATTGCCAGGCTTACTGTTGGCTGCCTTTTGGCACAAGGTCTGGTCGTAGGAGCAAGCAGAGATTTACAAAGACAAAAGTTGAGATTCTCTTTTGCTGTGCCTCTCTCGCCCGGTTCCTTCTGCCATGTCAGGGCCTCTGATGGGGCTTGGCTTGTGGGCAGCAGGGCCAGGGCTGCCGTGGCATTGCAGGGACTGGCACCTGCAGGCTGGCCTGGCCAGAGGCAGCAGGGGGCTCAGCCTGGCCACCAGGCCCTGACAGCTTCTTCCTGATGTGTTTTGGATGCTTCTCTTGCTGCCTTTGCAGCCTTCTGTGGCCATATGGTATATAAAGGATCTGAAACCTGAATGCATCTATAGATGTTGTTCTTTTCATTTTTCCTGTTGAACTCCCTTTCTGAAAGCACTTATGGGGCAGTGTAGTTGTCCCAATATTCCCTGAATTGATTCCCACCATTTCTGAGAAAGGTTGGTTTTTTTTTTTCTTGTGAGCTCCATTGCAGACACTTCACCAGGGTAAGTCTGTACTTGCTGTTGAAACCAAGACATAAATGACTATGACCCAGCATTCAGCAGGAAAGCCTCTGAGGAGCATGCACCAATCTGCTGGTGTGCTTTTGGAAATCTGCAGAATAGCAGCCATAGAATTTGTCAGATGAGGGGTTTTGCTGCTAAAGAAAAGGACAAGTAATTGTATGATAAGGTCATACATTTTGCACTAAATCCCACCCAAGCAGTTGCTTGGCTACAAAGTGCGAACAAAAGTTCTGCTCTTCTTCACTTGAATGAATCCTGATTTGCACTGAAGCAAAGGAGAGCAGAGCTGAAGCAAAACCAGCAAGAGCCAGGGGTTTTCAGGTTAATCTATGCTCTTAAAGAACAATAAGAAAGACACCAGAACAGAAAAAGGATAATTATAATTAAATAGTGCTATAACATTGTTAAATATTTATGTTCTCTTTTTCTTACTCTTTACAGGTTGGTAGAGCCTTTTTAAACTCAGTTAAATATTTATGTTCTCTTTTTCTTACTCTTTACAGGTTGATAGAGCCTTTTTAAACACAGAAAGTTAAAGGAATAAGAAGTATTGTTCACTTACAGTATATGAAACTCAACCCTGTTGGCGTCAGTGGAAGTTCAGTTATTTAATTCAGTAGGGTCAGGTTTCTACTGTTTATAATGACCTACTGTATGTTTGGACACCCTCTAAGCGCAGGAATTAGCCTCCACTACTTAAATGTTTTTAATACTTTTGAAGACCAAGTGTAATCATTCAGCAGCTCTTGGTATGTGCTGAATGCTCATTCTGTTTCCTAAATTATATTATTTTCTGGTAACCAGCGACTGAAGACAGCAATAAGGTAAACCAATTCAAAGCAACAATGTTAACTGTCTCCATCACAGGCTTTCCTTATGGTTTATATCTTATAAAGAATAAATAGGACTATTTTTTCAAAACTGCAGGAGGAAAACTGGGCTCCTTTTAGTTTTGTGGAAGATACTTGCCTATGGATAATCTTTCATACTGTGTTGAGCATAAATGCCAAATTCCAGTTTGAGCCGGGACGTTATCACAGCTCTTCAGTTTATGTCCTTTTACAGCCAGCCCTTTACGGTGAATTGACTGTAACTCAGGAAAAACCTCTCTCAGTGCACCAAATGGAACCTGTAAAACTCTTCATGAAGGAGTAAAATTCTTGAAAAGTAACTCTTAAATGGAAAGGGGATTTAGCCGTTTTAGGTCTTCATTAAAACCGTGGAAGTGCGCATGGATTGACAGTACCATGTTTAGAAAGCTGCCAAAGAGTTGCTCTTGGCAGAATTATACCTTGCAGGGTTTAAAGTCCACTACGCCAGGAACTAGTCTGCATTTGTCATTACCTTGGGCTTTCTCGCAGTCAAATCCCTCAGTGATGCGTTTCATTTCCTTCATACTAATTTTCCAATTTCCTTTTTTTTTTTTTTTTGTCAAGTGAGAAGTAGTTTTGCAGCATCTCAGATGTAATTTCTACACGTATTCTGTGAATTGCCAACTTTAATTTCACTTGACTGTCTCTTTGATGGAATTTTCCCTACACCACAATTGTTTTTATAATTCCAGATGGGTAATTCTGATCTAGATGGTAATACTTTGGGGAAGGCAGGAGAAGTAGGTAGTGTGCATAGTGAGAAGGGATTTGAAAAATGCTGTTGGGATTGGCAGGGAAACAGAGGAAAGCAGAATCTTGTGATAAGTTTCTATGCCTTTAGTTTAGCTTTAATTCAAATACACAGATCTCTCTATGTTGCTTTTTTAATGTGATATAGTGCAGCTAAAAATACACCAGTGATGTGTTCAAGAGGAAAAAAAAAAATCCTGAGGGATATAAAGACTCCCAAGACTTCCCATTTTCCTAGATTCTTGTCATCTGTGCACTCCAAATTAAATTGGAATAATAAATAAAAAATCGACCGTATATCGGGGCAAAGGTTTCTTCTGTAGATCTGCCTTGTTAGCAATTGTTACACTTCTCTGTGGAGATGCTTACTGGTTCCTGCTGATTCATTATGGCAGGAGTGGCTCGTTAACTCGTGCCGGAAAGACGAGTGGCGAGTGTGGCTTTCTAGTGAAAAGCAGCAGAAGGGCCAAGCCTGACCTCAGTGCAGCGAGGGTCGATTTTGTTCAGAGCAGTGTGGGATGCTGACGTGGGAAGTAGATTTGGGTTTTATCAAGCCAAAACTGTGTTTCTAAAATCTCTTCAAGCAGCTGCTCAAACACCCTGATCTAATGAGGTACGGGCAGGGAAAGCGCCGGTTCAGCTGGCACGGGGAGAGGGCTCGAGCAGAACTTGGAACAGGGCTTCCTGCACCAGGAGAGGTCTGTCCTCCTTTTGGCAGCCTGCTTGATGGCATCGTTTGACTCCCTATATCAGGGTGATTTATGGGGGAGAGATCTATGGCACAAAGCTGGCTGGATGGGAACTTGGTGGGCAGAGCAGGCACGCCATTTGTAAGGTAAATTGGGACAACAGCTCCAGCTTTTTTAGTTCAGTCGTAGTTACATAAATGTGTGTGTGTATTTTATATCTATAGATAGTGTATATGTATAGTGTACATGTATTAAACCCACACTTCTCACTTCCAGTCCTCTTTCCCTTCCACATGTTTTATGACAGTTGTGTGCATGATGCACAGTGAGAATGTATTCTCCAAGGGTACAAAGAAACCTCTCAGGGCTGAATTTGTGTCTTGTTCTCATGCTTGGGGTTTGAAAAGAATTTTTCTGACAGCAAAAGGGAAGTTTCTGGTTCCCTTGGCTGTGTGAACATTGGTTTGTTTTCATGATCTCATCAAGATACTTTTCAACTAATAAGTTTACTTTTTCAAGTGCCCACAAATACTTAAGCATTTTGCTGTTTGTCTGTCTGTAGCACACACTTGGAATGCTTCAATGGCTGAAATATTTTAAGTAACATTTGTAAGTCTGAGAAGTTTAGGATGTTTTTTTCCTATTCTATGATATGAAGAAGGCCAAACTAAATGGCATAGCAGAAGTCCCTTTCATCTATAGTCCTTTTTATAGATAATCACTGTCAAAGTGTAAATGAAGTACAGATTAAATCAAACCAGGATATCTGACCTTTCAAAGTTTTTGTTCCATACCTTGCTTATTGAGACAGCAAGTAGGGCAGCTATTTATTTCAGTGATAAAATTGAATGTTTATTTTAAGTTTTAACATAGCTTTCAGATGTCATGGCACATTCTATGTTCTAATAGTGTCTGAATAGGCAAGACTGACAGTGCAAAAATATTGGCTATTGTTACTCCTGTGCGTAGGGAGAGAAGGAAAAAAATAGTTGCTTCAACACATATCTGATGGCTACTACTATTAGAAAAATTTTCATTAGCCCAGCAAATTGTAATGTTCCTCTCTTCTGCTTTCCTTGTTCTATTTAATGACAGAAGAAGCTATCAAAAAATAGGCTGTTTAGAGAATGTGATTCAGTCTTCAATTACTCTGCGTGTTGTAACATCACCTAGGAGTTAGTTAAGGTTTCAATTAAAGTTCATGAAGAAGTATTTGTGTAGCTACACGTAAATACCTAATTAGCACTATGCTCAATGGTTTATTTCTCTTCTGAATACTGGAGTATACCCTGAAAATTGCTCTTTTCCTTTAGCTTGTCTCTTGTTTCAGAGCACCTCTTGCACATGGGCACTTCCAGTTACAATAATTCATACATTTTGTACACAGTTTTAATCACTTGAAAGTCTTTTTAATTATTGATAAGGAGAAATCCATTGATTTTCTCCAGTTGTTCAAACATCAGTCTGGCCTAATCCTGCCTCAGGCTTGAGGGGCACTGAGATGAACAGCAAATCCTTGAGCTAAACATTCATTTCATGGGATTTAAAGTGCGTGGGGGAAAGTGGGGAGGAGAACACCTCCTCTTTTTTTCCTTCTATGACCTTTTCTTTTAGCTTTTTCCATTTTCTCATATGCAAACACATATTTGAAAGGTGTAATTTTGTGATGACAAAGATAAGTAAAAATAGAGTAGCTTGAAAAAAAATCTTCAAGAGAAGGTTATTGCTCAGTTTAATCTACACAATTTATGTGACTGCACAAGCGATGAAGGTAGGTCTGTGGTGCAGCAAGCTTTGCTACTGAGATGAAGAAGTGGTGTAACTAATAAGCAAACCTGTGAGTGTTCTAGCTCATAAAAGTGCATAAAATAATGCAGGACTTGTGTGCTGTATTAATGCACGTATGAGTGTGTGAGGTTTATCCTATGATTAGTGTCAGATTGTCCCTTTTGTGTGAAGAACTCTTTTCACTTAAGCCTCTGGCTCAGCTGTAGATCGGTGG
>VYZR01037631.1:66213-80421 GCA_013400675.1 Oxylabes madagascariensis | reverse complement strand
CATCCTTCAGCTAATCTTTCTGAGCAATTAAAGCAAATTCAAAAGAGAGATTATCATGTGTAAACAATGGCGGCTTAGATATCTTGCCTACTGGCCTAAGGTCTCGCCACAGATCCTGCGGAGTTTACCTTCTGTATCAGTAGTTAATTAAGGTGAAACATGAGGTAATTAGGGCTAATCCCAGTGCTATCCTGCTGGCCTGTTGCCTCTCAGGCCATGCCCTAAACCAAAGCATTTTCACAGCTTGTGAAATGTTGCCATTTTCAGAGCAGATTTTAAAAATTGATGCCCGTGTTTATTGCAGACAGTGTTCCTAATCCTTTAAGGGAGCTGCACTGAATACAGTCCAAGTGGAAAAAGGGGAAGGATGGCTTCATTTATTTTTCTATGGGTTTGAAAACTGCACTGTTGATACAACTTTACTCTAGGACATTCCTTGTAATTGACAAGGGATTAGGGGGATTAAATTTGTACTCTACGCTTGTTTCCAACTGCTTGTGTGAAGCTTCTTTTTTTCCTTTTAATGCATTACATTTGTCAACACAGAAGAGGGATGCACACTCGTGGAAGATGAGTTCATGCACAGACATGCCAGTGTGATATAAATTAAAAGATGTATGGTCGTACCTGGAAGAGCTGCCTCAGAACAACAACATGGCTTTCTTTGCCTCAGAAAAAAAACGTGCTTTTCCTCAGAAACAGTTTGGCCTTCATGAAGCAGTAAGGAGGCCCTGCTGAGTTATGTCTGATCTCTGTCCTTGAGGATACATTTTCTCTTTGCACGAGGAATATTTCAGATGCTCGAGACTATTTTATTATTGAAAGAATGGGTTTAACTGCTCATTAGATATATATATAACTACACAGAAAGGCCCACCTTTTTAATAGGAAATACAACAGATTTATTTTAACCAATAATAATGTAAGTATTCATCCCAGAAGGCATTTTATTAGGCTTTTAAATTTTTACCTTTGCTGTATGATTTGAGTCATGTATCAAATAAAATGGCTGAGTTTTTCTAATTAGCTGTTAGTATGAATACATTGTCAACCAATGACCCTTGTTCCTTTTGTACTTCCTGAAACTGATCCAGTGCTTCTGACTGGTATCTTATGCCAGGGAGGAATTTAGACCTCTACTGGAGTTATGTTCAGTAGGCTTGGTTCCATGCAACTCCCAGATTAAAAAATGAGTTTAAAAAGAATAGGAAGAGGTGGTGAAAATGTAACATTCGGACTTCAGGAAAGGATTTTTTGTTCTCAGTTGACAAGTATTTTGTGAATTTTAAAACTGGCTTAGGTGTTGATGATTACACTTTGGTCATTCATCCCTGCTTTTCCAGGAATAGTATTTTGTTCAACTCTGCCATAAAGTTTCAAGTGTCTGATAGAGCATTTTAATGAGCCAAAGAGCTGCCCCTCTTAGACTCTGTATTTACAACTTGTTTGTTTTGTTCTTAATACTGCCTGCCTCAGTTTTCAGAAGCCAGGGAAACTGAGACTGACAGTGTTCAATTTGATATCACTTCCCTGCCTGCTGGGCTTTTTTAATTGCCAGACAGTAGATAGATACATTTCCTTAATTCCTCAACATCCTTTTTTTTGTTTGTTTTTCTCTAGTTGCAATCTTTATCTTTCTGAATGTTATAATCCTGACTTTTTTTAAGAATAGGCGTTAAAATCACAGGCCTAAGAATAAAAGGTTCTCCCTTAGATTTATTGGGTTTTAGACATTTAATATGCTTTTCACTTGATTTCAGCTTCTAAAGCTGGAGGAGGGTCTTTTCCGTCTGCATAAATGCAAAGAGGATTTGCAGCATGACATTTAGAAGTATATTGTATGAGGTTTGCTATTGATCCCTCTGGTGGGGATGAGTGCTCAGAGGGAATAAATGGGCTGCTTTTATGAGGCTCTCTGTCATCATGGATTTAGCTGTTTCATTTGCAGATTCCTGTAAATGTTTGCCTGATTTATGGCCAGTAATTTTCGACGGAGAAGGAATCGACATATCGTCAGCAAATGATTGCGAGTTGTTAATACTTTCAAGTGGCATCTGAAAATGTTCATGCACTTGCATTGATCCAGACTGCTTCCCACTTTGCAGCTCCAAATGTTTTAGTGTTTTGTTAATACTACATATATGAGGCTTGGGATGCGATTCATTACTGGGATGTGGGAAAATTTTACAAGAATCAATCATAATTCGATTCATTGTGTCAAGCAAAGTTTGCGCAAAAAAGGAAGACACTCAACTTCCGCATGCGGCAGTTCCACCTGGTAGCCTGAAATTATTTTTGTGGTATTTCACTGAGAGTTGCCGGAGGTGCTGTCCTGTGCCTGTGTTATCCTAGTGTGAAAATACCAGCTTTGAGTCTTTACACTTACAGTGAGATTTGTTCTTCAGGGAGTTATTGATATAAATGTGATGGCATTTATTTATTTTGTTTAATCTACTAGTGATAGCTGTTATTTTTATTTGCTGGTAATGCCACAGTAGTTGTTGGGCAGGTGATTTTATTGTTTATTTTTTATGTATATGCAATGCTAGTAAACTGGTGATTGTGCTAATGATATGGTTGCTAGCTACACAAAGAACAGTAGACATGATTTTTTTTTTTTTTTTGGGTACAAGCTAGGCTATGTCTGCTCGGTGTAGCTATTCATTCCCAGAAAATTTGAAGTCCAAGGTAAATGTACTTTACACTGTGTGTTCATAAAAGTGCCAACTGCTTAGCTTGCTAGCACAGAGCTGTAATACTGTTTCCTATTTTGTATAATCTCTAGGGTCTTTGATACCCGTGCAAAGCGGTGGAGTACTTTAATATTAAAATTGAGATATCAAGTACAAAAAGGCTTTATGGAAACCCGCCTAAAATTGTGAATGGGTGCTATCGTAACAAATAACAACAAAAGGCGTCTGTTTCTGTGGGAAGTCCTACACTGGCCTCATTGTGTGCATACATATTTAAATTGGAAGTTCTTGCCCTGCTTCCAGAATAAAAGACAGCATCTAAATTCACATCCCTTTTTGTTGTTATCGTTGAATATGCATGGAGTAATACAGGAATTAATTGCTCTGAGAACAACTATTACAGATGGATACACCAGGTGAATCACAGTCTTTTCTATAAGTAGAGTTGTTCTCAAACTTGGCCGTAATATTTGTGGTAACACTTATTTTTAATATCAAAATAAGGTAAGGAGAAAGCAGATTACTCAGGTAGTCTTTCCCTTCCAGGTTTTCTGCTTAAATCCAATTCAGCATCAAGGTTGTTACAAAATGAAGACTTCAGCAAGTAGGATCTGTCCTCTTGCTGGAACACGAGGGTGCACAAACTTTTTCTGAACCCTGATGTAGTCACCAATTCTGTGAGGATCCCAGAAGGGGCCACAGAATGAATAAGAAGAAACAGGGAGGTAGGCATTCATTCCCTGAATTAGTTAAGGCATCCAAGTCAGACTTACTTGTGGTTCTTGGAGGGGTCACATTATCTGAGATTTGTAGATGTTAATATTCTTACTCTGAATGTTTTTACATGAGCAGAAAGCAGGCCTCCTTTTTGCAGCCAAACCAGCTTTTCTTTCTGCTTTGTATGGCCAGTTTCAATCACCCTTTATTTAGTCTCAGAAATAATAGTCTCACGTGGAACATCAGTGGGTGGAATTATGTCTGGCAACCAAGTGGTAGTAAAGAGGAATTTTTGTTGTGAATTTGAAGGAAAAGGTATCTTGTTTACTCTTCTGTTCAAGTATTCCTCTTGTATAGCCAGTGCTCCTGTGGAGATATCACTTAATTAGTCAGAAATTTGCTGCGTGTTGCCTTTATTATTCCTCACCGTGAGTGCTCCACCTCCTTCTCACCACCAGCCTTCAGCAAAACAAACCCCCTAGAAAGATGAGCTGCAGGAAGCAAAGGAGAGGATTATTCATTATTAGCAATTGTTATACAGAAAAAATGTGGTCTCTTTCAAGCCAGCCAGCTACCTTGTACATTAGGAACTCTGTTTAAGAGTATTTTAACCTGTCTTTTAAAAAATTAACAAGAACATTAAATTTTCAGAATAAAGGTACAGCTGGTTGCAATGCAGATGAAATTGTTATCAAAGTCTGTGCATTTCTTTAACAAGGTATTCCTTCCATATGTATTATGAAAATGCTGTAGGAGAATGTATATATTCATTTCCAAACAGTGACCCTTCAAATACTTTTCAAGAAGTTAGTGTCTTTTTTCCTACTTTATTAATAGGAATCCTGAATCACTGGTGCATAAATCTTTCCAGTGCCCAGTTAGCAGGTGATCTGGTAGAAACAAGTTAACATCCATAGTTCTTCATTCATGGTCTACCCACGTCCTCCTGCTAAGATAAAATATATTAGTAATATTTTATACTTACCAGGTGTTGGGGGATTTCAAAGTTTTTTGACATTGTTAATGAAAAATGGCTCACAGTGCTCCTGACAAAATTCCCATACTAGTCTGGGAATTTGGATGGACAGTGAAATTCTTTATCCAGATCATTGGATCATAAAATCCTTTAGGTTGGAAAAGACCTTTAAGATCCGAGTCCAACCATTAACCCAGCACTTCCAAATCCACACCCCCAGCTCCCTCAGCTGCTCCTCATCAGACTTGTGCTCCAGACCCTTCCCCAGCTCCATTGCCCTTCTCTGGACACACTCCAGTGCCTCAATGTCCTTCTTGCAGTGAGGGGCCCAGAACTGAACACAGGATTGAGGTGTGGCCTCAGCAGTGCTGAATACAGGGAGGACAATCACTGCTGTGGTCCTGTTGCCTCACCACTGCTGATCCAGGCCAGGTGCCACTGCTTTTTTGGCCCCTGGCTGGCTCCCGTTCAGCTGCTGTCTACCAGCATCCCCGCGTCCTTTCCGTCTGGATGGGTTTCCAGCCGCTCTGCCCCAGCCTGCAGAGCTGTGTGGGGTTGCTGTGACCCAAGGGCAGGACCCAGCACCTGGCCTTGTTGAACCTCAGCCCACTGACCTCGGCCCATGGATCCAGATTCCCTCTGCAGAGCCTTCTTGCCCTCACACAGCCAGGTACAACATTTCCTTCTTGCCTTCTGGGAAAGCAAATGAAAGAGTGGTAATTCCAAAAGCAACTTATCTTCTTGTTTCTTTTTCAATATCTCTCACAGTCTTGATTATCTGAAGGTGCTTTAATATTCAGAGCCATATATGTATCTGTACTACGACAAGAATTTTATTAATGCCTGATGAAAATATAAAAAAGGAGCGTAATTGAGCTATGCTGAGTTGTAGCTGATATGAGAATCTTATGTTTCTATTCTCTCTAATTAAGGTTCTTGCTTTGCTCTTACTCATAATTTCTGCTATTATATGAAATTAATCTTATGCTACTTAGCCTTAAAAATGGTAGACAAAGCTTTAGTTTTATTAAATTTATATATGCTTTTTAGTTGTTCAGTGAGGATGGGAGTATTTACTTGGTGGCCTGGATGCATCAGTGATGTTTTAAAAAATAATTGTCATAGTTGACTTTGAATACACCAAATTTGAGAGAAAAGGGAGTGAATGTATGAATGCTCAGGGGATGAATGATTAAGCTGCACTGCTATCACATTTATTTGAAGGTAATAGAGTCTGTTCACATCCTGCCTATCCTGGGCAATCACTGTCATCGTGGACAGACAATAAAACAGGTCAGTATTTCAACCACTATTTCTCAGCCCTACCACAGAAAGCTTTCAGTTCTGCAATACCTGGAGTTATGTTCCTTTTAGTAACTAGGTAGTAATGATTTTGGTAGCGATTTGTGGTGATTTATTTTAATAATAATTTTGGTGTCACTTTGGCATTGCCTCTGGTCCTGAATAGTTTCTTCCAAGCACTATTTTAAGGGAGAAAGCATTTTTGGAAGCCTGAGTCCTGAGCAGAGTTGCTAAAAGCTTCATTAGAAGTCTATCCCTGGAAATAACACTGAGGTATTTGAGCTTTAACTGATGCATTAAACCAAACCTACTGAGATTACTTTCTGGAGAGGAGACCTTGGATTACTCTGTATTTTCAGTTTTCCTGCTATTCTTTTCATTTTGTGTCTGTCCGTGCCTATTTCAGCACCTCCTAAAGGCTGATTAATGAACCCCCCTTGCTGGCAGTCATGAAATATGTTGTGTGTAGCATCCTCCCAGCGGGAGGAAATGTTGCTTGCTGACGGTTGGCTGCACGTGAGGGAAAGCAGCTACCCAAGGCTGAAACCGTGGACATTTCCTGCAGATAAAAGCTGGATGGTGAGTACTGGCAGAAAGAAGAATAGACAAAAAAGCACAGCAGGGTTTTGGATCCATAAAACATTTGCTCCCCAACTGTCACACTTGCAGTCTCTGCATCTGGTGTTGTGTTGACTCATTTCACCTGAATCAACCAGCCAGTTTATGTTTGTTTAAGTTTTCAGTTTGAGCACAGAACATGAAATGCTTTTCCCCAATACATCTGTACTGCACCAAATTCATCATTTTAATAGGCAAAAATTAATTTGCTTTCTCTGTTTAACAAACCTGAACTATGAGTTTCAGATTTTATCAGTTTTTTGGTGGTCAGTGTTCACATTTGGGCAGACAACTTTTTAACACCTATAACTCCATTTGATAGTTTACAGAATTACAAAAAAATGAGTTGCCTAAACTGTTCTTTTGGTTGGTTGTGCCGTATATTTCTCAAGAAGGATTATTATGCAGGGTTTTGTGGACTAGTCTCATAACACTGGAAGATCTGTACAGACTAATACAAGAGAGACTAACATATAAAGGAGGATAATTTAATCTGTAAGGTTTAAGGAGAAAATGTGTATTGGCTTTTTCTCTTGACTTTTTAAAATTTAATTTTGCATTTGCTTTTAATGGACAGAAGCTTGAATTTTTTTTCTGTTTGATAATATTAGAGGTCACTCCAGGAGGCATAAACATAGTAAAAGGAGGAGTGGTGAAGACAGAGTTGCATGCATATGTGAGCTCTGTTACTCATGTCCTTTATTAAACCAAGCTCAATGGCTGCATGCTCATTCTTTCTGAGGACAGGGAGGATGCACAATCTGCCTCAAATACTCCATCAGGCAAATTAGATTATTGTGCTGAGCTATTTCATTGCCTGTGGTTGGCCAGAACCACCTTGTGGTTATTTAGGCAGCTCTGTACCTGACTAATCTGGACTTAGTGGCATTAAATTCAGGGGAAGAAATGTAGAGGAAATGCAGAGTGAGGAGGAAGAGTAGAAAGAACAGATTAATTACCCAGTTGCCATCAAACACTCCTGGGAGGGAGACAGGGCTGTGTGGAGCTGCCCTTGTCTCAGACTATATTCCTCCTGGAGGTTCTTGCTCCATGCAGAACCACCCCATGGACATGGCATGGTCCCTCCCAAGATGACAGATAAAGGTAGAGGAGGATGCAAAAAATACCATAGAACAGCAGGCAGTGTCGGGGCCTTGAATTTGTATTTTGCTAGTCGAATACACAATGCATTTGACTGGATTAGAGTTAATGCTTCACAGGAGAATTGTACTGTGTAATGCATAAAGTAGCAATGCAGTTCAGTTTCTCCTTTTGTTGACAAGTGAGACTGAATGTTGATTAGACACAGAGAGAGGATGAGAAAAGATGGGGTTATACAGGAAACATTTTTACATTCGTGAAGTCATAGTTTTTGGATTTAGAATGAAATGGAAGAGTTGCTGCACTGTGCTGCCTTGCCTCTCTTTGAACCTAGGATTTCACACACACATTTGGGTGTATGTGCTCCTACATTCCTAGTCATTTTCACAAGAAAGAATTAAAAATTAACAGCTTTCAAAGGCATCTAGTTCAATGGCTTTCAAGTTCTCTTGCAGTGTGAAAAGTAGTTCCTTCCCGTGCAGGATTAAATGAAACCAAGAGTATTTCACATGTGGCACGTTTAAGAATCTTAACGCACCGCATGTCTGTTATTTCCAAATCTAAATTGAAGTAAAAGTCAAACCATTAAATTATCTTTTGCAATTTCTGATAGAAAGTAATTAGAACGAAAGGAAAATACATCTCAGAATATTGTGCAGAGGTGCAAAATAACAAAAATTTAGGTTCATCTTTTTTTTAATGCACAGATGCATAGGGTTGTAGTCTTATCACAGTTTTGGTTTTTGGTTGGTTGTTTTGATTTTTTTTTTCCCTCCCACAATGAAAAGATTAGTGATATAACCAATGGTGTCATTTCCACTCATGCATGGAACTTTCAAAGCATAACACTGAGTGAAAAAAGCAGATTGTCTATATTTGATCTATTGTTGGAGTGATAGACTGCCTATAACTTAAACAAAAGGAAGAATAACTGAGAAATGTGTCATGTTTGCTAATGCTGTGAAAAAAAAAAAAATAATAATTTGAAAACTCCCTATATCTTAATCACACTGTAGAAGAGAATTTTTGTTAATAATTTTTATACCTAGAAGAACGTTGAAACGGATAAAGGTAACCTCACATTTATAAGGTTCCAGAGTGGAAAAGACTTGGCAGGATACTCAAATTTTTCAATTGTTTCCTAGAACAGTGTATTCAATCAAATGCACTTTCACTAGTTCCGCTGACCTTTTTCTTCTTTTCCCTGAGTATCATCTTGCTTTATGCTCCCTGGAGCTTGTACAGCCAGGATCCTTCGAAAAGGCAGAGTCTGCACACCCTTGTGCCCCACAAAATCTCACAGCCCCAACCCAAAATCCTGCAGCTCCTGTGCTAATGGAGCTTGGGCACTCTCCCCAGGGGGGAGAGCTTTGGGAGCATCGGCAGACGGAACCCTTCTCGATAAAGAAGAATTAGATGGCTTTGAACAAACTGCTTTAAATTTGAACAAACTGCTTTAAATTTCAAACTCGGCGCAGCTGTGGGGGTAAGAGCCGTGTCCTGGCTCCTTGGGCTGACACCTGCCTCCCAGGGCAGCCACTGCTCCTGCCCATGGAGTGATCCTGAGAACCTCCAGGTGAGGGCACGGCCGCAGCCCGAGGCCCACGCAGGGACGGGGATTCGGAGCCCTGCTGCTCCCAGGGCTGCTGGCCCTGGCCATCTGTGTGAGAGCAGCAGATGCCACCCCGAGCAGCACGGGCACAGCGGGACCTGCGCTGCTGCCTGCTCACCTTCAGACATCTGTCGCTTCCTCCGCAGGATCCAGCGTCCTGCTCCCGGCGCGGGCAGCCCGGACACACGGCTGCTGTCCCACCAAGCCCGTAGGAACACTCATCAAGTGAGATGTTGGTCACTTGGGGTTTGTGTAGTTGAACCTAAGTGAAAAATTAGCGCTCAGCTCTCTCGTGTATACCCATTATCTGGTAGAAGGAGGCACCTTTGCACTTTTGCCTTCAATTTATGTTTATTTAAAGAAGAATAAAGAAGAGGAGTCACTGCTCTGCTTTTTTTTTTTTTTTTTCTTTTCTTTTTACAGGACTTTTATCCTCTCTATTCAGGTGGCTTATATTTTTCTGCCTTCTTCAACAGTTATTGAAGAGTTATGTTTTCAGTGTGAGTGGAGAGTCTGATGTAATTACAGGACCAAGATTAGCATTTTACTACATTACCTGTGCCTCTTACACAGCTTTTCTTAGACTTCAGTAAACACTCTGGGCTTGAGGTGTGAATTACTGTGATACTGGGAGATGAGTTCATAATGATGAGTGATAGAAAAGGACAGACAACCCATTTAAGACATCTCTGGGATCAGGTGTTCACTCACACAAAACCAGAATATATGATTTTACTTCGGAATTTCAGCAGTGAGCAGTGGTGTGCTGGAATCTTCTTCTGGGGACTGAGCGTGTTGGTTTGAGTCTGTTCCTGTGGTGCTGCTGAGCCTGGCCGCTCTCCATGAAGTATTTCAAGTTGGATTCCTCAAACCAATGGTTTACAGAGAGCAATTCCATGGGCTTATTAAAGGAACCTGCAAAAGAACAGTGTGGAGGAATAACATAGTCAGAGGTAAAGAAATGAGGGGTCTCAGGGGATGTTTAATGGCTGTTCTTAGGTAAGCACAGGAGCAGGACACCAGGGAAGCAGTCAGCAGAATAGCTTTGGCCAGGTGAGAGAGGGAAATACAACAAAAGAGACAAGCCAGGGTGGAAGAGAAGAAGCAACACAGAATAATACATAACATGTCTTTCTCCTTGACATTAGGTTTTGCCCGAATAAAAGTTCAGTAACAATAATCTCCATCAACAGGCCTAAAGTGTTGTTTGGAACACAACACTCATAACTGAGAGTTGTTGCAAAGGGTTTGTGGTTCTGCAGAGTCTCTGCTTCTTCAATGAGGAAATTGATCTGGAAAAGTGATAGTCCAGCAAGGAAACTTTAATTTTGCTGCTTTTCTGTTATTCTTTTTCAAAAACACACAAATACTACTCAGCATCTTCTGTGTCCCTGATGTAGTGATGCTTATAGATTTTAGCAAATCTGCTTTGCTATAAATGTCTGCAGTGGTAGATCATCTTAATTTTACTTTCACTGAGTCAGAACTAGTGTATTGCAAAAGATTTTGCACTGGATGGCGTCAATCATATCTGATTTATAACTGAAGTGGTGATGTCAGAAACTTAATTAAGAGTATTTTTATAGGTTTAACAATATAATAAATTTCAGTATAAAATTGTTGCTCAAAATTATCTTCAATAGAAGGAAGGGAGAATTTTAGCTGTATTCACTTGTGACATTCAGGTTTGATGATTTAATTTATTATCTGTTTTTCTGTTATCATTGTGTCTATTCATTGTTAATACAGGGTGAAAACTTTCTGTGTAACCACTGGGGGCATGGTTTTTATGGAGTCTATTGTCCTCTGCATTTTTTTAAAATAGCCACCTACTAACAGCTGAAGAGAGTATGAACTGTTCGGTTTAACTAAAAAAGTCTGCATAATATTTTAGCAGCTTGTTAACAGGCCTGTAGACAGGTACTAATTACACCCCAAATTACAATACATCAGTTTAGCACTATTGATCTGTTAAAAAAAAAAATGAAAGTAAACTGAGCAAAAGCCAGTCTTGTTGCTGAAGGAATGATGTATTGATTCCATCTGACAGTGCTTTGTCTACAGATCAATGGAGATGTGTGGTATAGACCAGAAGAATGAGACAGGGTCATCAAAGGTCAGCAAAAGAACAGGGTGTCCCAGATTATTGGAGACAATGAAATGAACATATCATAAAGTAGACCTGATTGGCATTTGTAAAGGAATCCGCCAGTAACAGGTTTTCTCATGTCAGGGAGGAAGAACATACTCTATTTTACAATTAGCTTTAGTTTCTCTCTTAAGAGATTTAAGAGGGATTCAGCATCTACTCAGTAACGTGCTGATTGCAAAAAGTCCTGCAAGTTTGAAATAATTAACATCTTACAGCTCTTCATGTTTGTAAAAAGTGGAAGCTACACTTCTGAGAGATGTTCATCTTTGTCCAACATAGTAGAATATTTTAAAATTCCAATATTCAAAAATTCTTAATCCTTTAAACTCTTCAGCCCCTTATTTCGATGGCTGTAATTTCTGTTTCGCAGTGCACAGAGATTCTAATTCTGTTACATTTCAGCTTTGCACACTGAAGAAGTAAGTAGGTATGTTCTCGTTTAATTCGACAACAGCCCTGAAGTGTACTTGTACCACAGTGTGTTTCTCATTCACGGATTTCTCGTGTCCTCAGTGTCCTCTGAGATGAAGGGCTTTATATTTTAAATAAGGAGAAACACTACTATAATATGATTAATCCCTTACAGCTTTCATGCCTTCTAAATCCTTCCTCGTTCTGCTTTAGAAATTTAACTTCTACGATGAGGGGGATATCTGTTCCACACAAGTATTACAATTTAGGACTTAATCCCAAAAATTAATGTTTAATCTGCACTGCTGCCTTGTTTTAAGAGCTGCTGAATAGGTGTCATTCAAAAAAATTGCTTCCAGAGCTTTCTAATCCACATTTTTGCATCACTGCTATGATTTCCTTAGGTTTTTACCATATTTTGTAGCTAATTGCCTAACACTGGATGATAAAAGGTTGAGGGTGCGTGTTCTTCCAACATAATCGCAGAGGAGCAATTCACCACAGTGCCACTCTGGCCTCCCCTCTGAGGAATCAGATTTAGCACAGTTTAGAGTTATAGATGCATAGTCACTGTATCTCTTCAAAGCCTATCAGCTGGTTTGGTTCCAAGTGGCGTTGTAGCAAGGGAAGCAATATCTGCATCTTTTACCTCAATCCCTCTTCTCTGCCTTTTGGGACAAGATAGTTTTTATGAGACATGTTCTACACCAGCATTTAGTACAACTGCTTTTAAAAATAAAATTGTTCGTAATGTGAATTATTCACAGCAGAATACTCTGGGGACTTCAGGTCTTTAAGGTGGTCAGGTGTGGTGTGTCAAGACAGTGTAAAGGTTTTAATGGAAAAATACTTCTTGGGATAGTGCTAGGTAACAACAGTGACAATCTACCTAAATTAAAAATGACTTCATATAATGCACATATTTCTGGGAAAAAAGAAACAAAACAAACCTGTTCTTAGAATGTGTTCTTCCTCTGCCTTAAAGAAATAAATATGGAATAAACAGGTCAGTTCTTCAAAGAGACATTAGTTTTGTATTGAGTTTTTCAGCCTAGTCATAATTGGAAAATCAGTTACTACTCTTAAAAGTTCTGCAAAGTTTTCAGAAAAGGACTTAAGGATGTTGAAATCACTGCTTTGACCATCAGTCAGTTTTGAAGTTCACTGCCTATGAGGAGTCAGGCGTGGTGGCTATTCTTTGTTTTACTGATATACTCTATTTGTATTTGGAATTAACAGAGAATGTCAGGTTTTTGGTATGGTTAATCCTGTGTCATTTGTATGCACGATGTTCATCATAGTTTGTCCAAGCATATAAGGTAGGCTAGAAATACCATTAATTTTTCTCTTTTATGAACATTACCTTATTAACCATGTTGGAAATATCCCAAATAATGCATTTATTAGAGGTACACACTGTCTGAAATGATCCTTTCAAAATCTGTCTCCCCAGGGGTTTGGATTTATACATACTGAGTTAAATGATTAGTGAAACAGTTAAGTGTTCAGTATTACAAGTTACTAGGAAGTTTTCATACTAATTAAGATTTTGATTTAAAACATCACAGTCAAAATTTCTGTTTCCATTTGTAATTTCCTCTTTCATTTTGTTGCAGTCATGAACAACATTAACTAAATTCCATTTTGCAAGGTGCTGACCCTCCTAAAAATCACTGTCTTAGGAGCTCATGGTCTCACTCGATTCACAGGGAGACTTCATTACTTTCAGGTTTTAATCTGCTGAGATAAAGAAAAGTTGACTAAATAGGACAAAAATGGGAGTGCTGCATTTTTAGTTTTGTTCTTGAGGGAGGACTCAAAAAAATCTGATCTGTGCTATATAACATAACAGACATCTATTTAAAATAATGCTTGTGTCTCTTCCTGCGAGGTGAAAGCACTTCTGGAGTTTTTTGCCTTTAAGATTCATAGCAATATTTCTAAGGCTGTAAGAGAAAGAAAGAAGAGGGGCTCAACTTCACTGTGAATGTGCACCGGAGGTGCTGTGATAAATGTTGGATGAACATGACCTAGTGACACACTCTGACACAGCTTTGAGCCTTGTGTCACACCGATGTTTCTGTAGGTCTTGAACTGTGCACCTGTGAAGGTTTCTGAGAGCTTTTGAGAACTCGAATTCAAAATACCAAATTTCCCTAAGCAGTAACTTTCATATGGAAAGCATGAGTGGACCAAAGCTAAGTCATGCTGGCTTCAGGAAACAGAACATATTTCCAAATAATTTCATAGTTCTTGCTAGGAGGGTTTCTTATTGATAAATATTAACATTACTGATATATCAGCTTGACAATCTTCAGAATTACTAACCTTGTCCTCTGTATGTAAAATGAGGTAATGTTCTACTGAAGTTGATGTCTTTTTTTGTATTTAATATCTTTTCATAGTTGACCAATATATTAAAAAAATACAATTATTAGGTGAGTTTTTTGATCATTTCTTATGGAAAATAAGGCTTGTGTGTTCAGTGTTAGTCACTGTGTTTGTCTGCTTACTGACCTTGCTCTCTGATGCTCATAATTTCAGTGAAATTTGACAGAGGTAAAAAAAATTTCATCGTATTGTGTTTACATTTTGAGAGTAAATGCCTGATTCAAAAGATAGAGTC
>VYZR01037631.1:4709-43525 GCA_013400675.1 Oxylabes madagascariensis | reverse complement strand
CATAAGATTTCACATTTACTGTGATTCCCAACATTATGCTGCTGTATTTTCAACAGTGTGTCTGAGTCTAACCCCTGAGCTGAAGGTCATTTGGAGTCTCAGGCACAGCACAGTGTGACTGGAGGCTGAAGCTGGACATTCAGGTTCTGGTCTCTCTCTGGGTGCTTAAGCTCCCCTTTCAGAATTGTTGCTTCAGGCTATTATGGTTGGTCTTTGCTCCTGCTTCTTTAATTTTTTTCATTTCTTTCCTCTTGTATCATATAGTGAATAATAATGAGGGCAATGTGAATTCTTATGTTCTTTTTTACTTTTGAAAATAAGTGGGAGAGTTATATTTTATATTGTATGGAAGTAATTCCTTGTGCTATTTGAATACATCAAAACTGCAAAAGGTTACTGGCAAATTACACTAGTTTCTTCTTTATTTTGCATAAAATCTTAAAACTGAGACTTTCTTTTCATGTTTAGACCATAGAAAACTACTGTTTTATCTAGATGTTTGTGGATTATTTCCTAGTTGGTAATATGTTGACAGTACTCAAGCTACTTCATCCTAAGAGCACTTTAATATAGGTTCTATGTATCACATTGCTCCTTCTGTTTTTAGAGCTCTGGAAACTTAAATTTATTATGCAGAATGATACAATAACAAGTGACAGACAAATTCTTTAGCATTTGTCAAGGTAATATAGAAAATATGTTCTCTAACCTTTTTTTGTCCATTGTTAAATTTTAAAGAATTTGAAATTCCTTTTTTGAAGGAAGAATCCAATGACAAAATTTCAAAAACGACCCTAACATTTGAAGAAGAAAAGATTTTTATTGTGTTAAGAGATGACAGAGTAGATGTTCTAAAGAACGGTTTCTCTAGGCCATGCATCCCTGCTTCTTTAATTTACTTAATATCATTAAAATAAGATTGAATTAAAATAATATGCAAACATAAGTGATAGAGGAATTTTAGGAGGTGTGGCTTTGTTGTAGATTCTTTCAGAGAGGGTGCCTGGACATGCTGACTGGACACGCCTCAGTAACTACCATGTGAGCACATTTTATGCTTTTCCAGTTTCCATTCTGTATTTGCTGGGATGAATTCTACAAAAAATGGAAACCATTGAGCCTCTCAGAAGGTTGATGATTGAAGGTCAGGTCTGGAAGGAGATGCCGCTGCTGAGCCCGTGTGCCATGACATGCCTGTTTGTGGGACAGAGCTTATGGAGCCTGTTGAAATGGCATCTGGCAAGCACCCCAAAATGGCCCATTAACGTGGGGACAGTTTGCAGGATGGGAAGGGAGGTATTTGAGAAGCAGCAGGCGGCTCCCACTGGTTTTGTGTACCAGCTGTGTTTGCATCTCACGCTCCACGTCTGATGAAGCGTGGCTGCTGTCCCTTCATGATGGAGTTACAAAAGCTTATTGAGGAATACATGCCTTGCTATGTCTGCTCAAATATCTCATTTCCAATCCTGACTTGTGAAGGNTAGAGGAATTTTAGGAGGTGTGGCTTTGTTGTAGATTCTTTCAGAGAGGGTGCCTGGACATGCTGACTGGACACGCCTCAGTAACTACCATGTGAGCACATTTTATGCTTTTCCAGTTTCCATTCTGTATTTGCTGGGATGAATTCTACAAAAAATGGAAACCATTGAGCCTCTCAGAAGGTTGATGATTGAAGGTCAGGTCTGGAAGGAGATGCCGCTGCTGAGCCCGTGTGCCATGACATGCCTGTTTGTGGGACAGAGCTTATGGAGCCTGTTGAAATGGCATCTGGCAAGCACCCCAAAATGGCCCATTAACGTGGGGACAGTTTGCAGGATGGGAAGGGAGGTATTTGAGAAGCAGCAGGCGGCTCCCACTGGTTTTGTGTACCAGCTGTGTTTGCATCTCACGCTCCACGTCTGATGAAGCGTGGCTGCTGTCCCTTCATGATGGAGTTACAAAAGCTTATTGAGGAATACATGCCTTGCTATGTCTGCTCAAATATCTCATTTCCAATCCTGACTTGCAAAGGGAGCAACGGAAAAAAAAAAAAAATACTGTTCAAAAAAAATTGAATAGATGAGTTTTAGTTTATAATTAACAGATAAAGACCATGGTTGGGCATGGGGAAATGGAGGATGGATGGAAGAGGATTCCTATGTTGGGCAACGGCCTGTTTTGTTTGATGCTTTGCCTAATGTGTCTGAAGTATAGCAGTAATGTGGAGTGCCCCCTGCCAAGACAGGAAAGCATCCCAGCTGTTGTGTGTGTGTTGTGCATGTGTACACAAGAAGTTTATTAGAGGCTATTCACACTTCAGTGGAGCTCTGAGATTGCAGTCTGTATTATATTGGCTAAATGAAGCATGTAACAGTCTATATTTCTCATACAAGAAATATTCATTCATTTGTATTCATTTTCATGATTCTCAGCTGCTCTTATTCCTTTGTTTTACCGAGAGCACATCTACGTTTTAGGCGTTTTGGCTGGGCTCGAGCTGGAAGCACCGGGGACTGATGGAGTTAAAGTGGTTGTAGGAGAACCAACTTCAGTTTGGAAACAGAAAAAATGCAATTGCTCAATGTTGTGTCAAACTCTAGGTAGCTTTCATTAGGTTGAGTACAGTGCTGCAGGTATCTGGCAGTGCAACTTTTGTACTCAAAAAAGCAAACCTGCATGTTAATATACTGTAGTTTCTGAACCTCACTAATTAAATCTGCACTTCCTAAGGAATCTCTCTGCTGTACTCACAGACCCAAAATGTACAGTGCAGTTTCTTGTGTGCTCTTCTCAATTACATGGTGAAAAGCTCCCACCAGAATTTTGTTTGTATGTCAGTAACATCTGAGTTTTTTTGGATGACGTTGCTTTTGAAATTTTTTTATATAATTCTTTTAAGTTTCTTTTTTTGGTTGTTTGGCAACCAAAGGCAAACAGGCAAAGTCCAAGCTATCCTTTTACAACAGAAGCCTAGGACATTGTGGAAGATTTCCTCTTCTCCTAAACACAGTCCTCCCTACTGCATTGTCGGGAGGGAAGCATAGTTGATCCCATATTCCTGCTTAAAAGAAGACAGTGTGGCATAAAAGTGCCAGAAAAAGTGTCAGTTCAGTTTTGACATGGTATTTCCTTAAGCTGTGTTTGCTTCCACATCTGATATTCACAATAGTTGGTTAAAAAAAATAATATATGTGTGTGTGTATATATATATATGTATAAAATTTACTTATGTAACACCCATGATTTTCTGAATATGTGGTCCGTTAAAAGTGAAGATCATGTTAAAGCTATCTTCAGATCTGAGTTAGACTGCTAAATGTCTGATCCTTGTTAAATTTGAAGACTTACAGCAGACCGTGCACTTTTTAAAAGTTTGTTGTCTATAATTACGGTATCAGTTCTTCTAGAAAGTCTCTGAACTTTAAGCAAGTAGTTGGGCTTTCAGTTTTAGTGAAATCAAACTACTAGTAATATGTCTCTTGTTCACATTAGCAATCTGTGCAGTGCATTCATCAAGACTGATTATGCTTTAAGAATAAGAAAAAAGAAATCTGCTCTGTATCCTGGAGAAAATTTTTCAACATATTACGTTGTATAGCTTTAGATTTCTGAAATTACTTAAATGTGGTCTTCAGGATATTTGCATTCATAAAGAATACTTGGTTATGCTTATTGCTTCCCTTTGCCTTTCTTGACTGTCAAAACACAGTGATGCTTTTGAAGATTTATAGCAGATGGGTAATGAGATTGCTGACTGTTAACTGCAGCATTCAGAATTTGCCGGTGGAAGGAGGTGGGAGTTTAAAAAAGGGAGAAGGTTATCGGGGATTCATTGCAAGGAAGACAGGTGATAGAACTTCATTTTCAATCAAGAGGCTTAAACATAAATATGTTATGTTCTAAATTAGAAAAATCTCCGCTCTTCATGCTATCTAGTAGTCATACAAAATCTTTCAGAAAAAAAAAAAATTACGGAGATGTCAGATTGCGTCCAAGTGATCACAATGAATCACAAGAAAGGCAAGGAGATTATACAATTTTTCAGTATTACTCAGGCTGTATTGCATATGCTTAATTCAGCCCAAATAGCAGCCTTTAAAAAATCAGAAAGAAATCATAAACTAAAGTCTGCAGTAACTATCACTTGTAGACCTGTGTAATTGTGCAAGAGGGAAAATAGGTTGGCAGTGCCCTTAACTGGGCTAGAAAGATGTCAAAGTCCTGGCAGTGTGTGCTGTAAATAAGAAAGGAGAAAGTCTGTCTTCTTTCCTGACCTTTGTACAGTCAGCTAGTTGGGGTACACCTCAGACTGCAATTTAGAGGAGAGGCAAAAAGCAGCTATCTCCTACTGATTCCATTTAGAATGTCTCCTTACTTGTCACTGTCACTTCATCCATCTCAACACTGTAATTCTCTGTTCACCTGGTTTAATATATTCTGTCTTTAGAAGCAATGCTTTTACATTTAGACATTAATGTTCATTGTAATTTTTTGTATGTCTATATCTGTGCATATAAACAGTTGAAAGTTGTAGAGGATGTGTCAGGGTTTTCTCCACATTTTTGTCTTAACTGAGGCCTGAGAATAAGCAGCAAGCTACCCTGAGCTGTAAGCACTGGATAAGTTACTAAGTTCAGAAGGACATGAAATACGGAGTGAGAAAAAGGGATGAAGCCAAAGAAAGTTGCTGAATTGGCAAGGAAGAACATTCTCCTTTTGTTTCTTGATACAGGTATCTCTGTGCTGATCATTACTTTGATTTCTAGGTACCCTACTAATCAAACATTGTTGAAGCTACTAGAGTTTTTGAAAATATCCTAACACCTCTGAAAAAGATTCTCATGGACCTGGGGCTCCATTTTACTGAACATATTTGAGTCACGGTGTATTAACTAACATTCATGTCTGCTAGGTGATACCAGTATCAGTAGTATCAGTAGCTAGGCAAAGGATGGGAAAAACAGGAAGAAAATATGTATAGCTCCTTATAATATATTTTTTTAAAGGTAGCAGCTTTTTTCTGGCTGCAGCTTTTTCCTCTGCACATGCAGAGGGAGCTCAAGAACTCCCTGAGAGTCTTGCCTAGGACTATTGCCAAGGTTGTGTGTTTTTGTTAAAATTTTCCTTATAAAATGAGGCAGAGACAGTTGCTGAAACAAAGAGGTCGGGCAGCAGGCTCTTCAAGCAAAGTGTATGATTATTCTTCACAGGGAAGTTGTCTGTGACCCCTTGGATTTTTTTTTCTGTCACCCTGTTTCAGTGGGTAGTGCTGGCTTGCTCAGGGACCATTTCAGCAGATCCTACACATTAGTCAAGATCTCAAATACCTCCCTGCACCATATGCTACCTAAAGTATAATAATCCTTTAATCTGTCCACTGCATGACATCTGGGCAGTTATTTGACTTAATAACTCATGTCAATTGTTCATATCAGTATGTATCAGTGGAGGGAAGTGCCAAAGCAGTGGCAGAGATGAGGATTTAGGAAAATGCCTGTGGGGAAGTGCCTTGGATCAGGGGAGACCTACCTGTGGTGTGGCTGGTGACCAAACCACCATCGATGTGGCTGTTTAAAATCTTTATATGAGAACAATATTCTCCTGAGATAAGCACAAAACACAACAGGAGGCGGAAGATGAACTACCAGGACCCAAGTTCCAGAAGCACATTAATATTTACTCGATATCTCTTTATACCCTCTAGTCAGCACAACAGATGTAGCTGTGTTTTAAGACATTATAATGCATTGAAAAAGGCAACAAAGATACTCTTTCCCTCCCTCCTGTCCCCGGTAATTTCAGATGTTTGCCGTGCCCGCAGAGGGGGAGGAGGTAGAGAGACAAACGCTGGTGGGAGAAGAATGCAATTATCCCAAAGCCTCCTGACGGGCATCCACTTCTTCCTTCCAGCTTAGCTGCTCTGACCACAGGCTGGGGGCTCGTGGGACACGGACCAGATTGAAACAGTGGAAGCAGACAGATGGTTATTTGTAATCATCATGTAAATGTAAATCCTATAAAAATGTTTTCTTTCTAAGGGCCTGAAAGCTGGAAGGAAGGATTAAGGCATGGATATCTAGCCTAGAATAATTTTGACCCCGCCACCTTCCCTCCTACCCCATAAACATCGTGGCTTTATCTCCACTTCCTTTAAACAAATTGCTGGAACCTCGGCCGAGGAAATTAATTCAGTTTCCGTGTAATTCCCTGAGTTTACGAGCCTCAGTTTGACCGAGGCCTGGATTTGGGCCTAAGCTGGCAGGTGCTGGTTAGCAGCTGCCTTGGGAGCGGGGGCTCCTTTTTGCTCCTTTGCCCCTCATCCCTCGCTCTGGCAGGTGCGCGCTCCGCGTGTTTATCCCGCTGCTGGATGTGCTCCCTTTCCCTGGTTACACTCCTGGCTACCTGGAAATGGCCGTACGGGGCTTTGCTGCCTTAAAGACTGCCGGGACTGCTCGCAGACATCTATCTTGTTTGAGCAGCATCGGCTTGTTTGAGCCACAAAGAGACCGGTCAAACTTTAATTAACTTTTGTCCTCAGCGCCATTGTAGGCTGTGTGTGCGCTTTAGCTGCTCTTTCCAGCTCTCCAGTCCCCTGGTGCCTTTCCAGACAGTGGGGCTCAGCCATCTGGAAGCTTTTGCCCTTGCAAGGCTTTGCCTTGTGAAAAGTGGGGGTGTTTGTGCTGCCGTGGGGCTGGCAGGGGGGAGCAGCCCCTGGGGTATGGCTGTGCTGCAGTCCCACGGCTGGCATGGAGTATGGGGACCATCTTCCCCTTCGGTGCCCCTTGTTTAGCCATAAAATCACAGAAAGGTTTGGCTTGGAAGGGACTTAAAGATCACCCAGTGTCCCATGGGCAGGGACAGCTTTCCTAGACCAGGTTGCTCAGAGCTCCACCCAGACTGGCCTTGAACACTTCCAGGAATGGGGCATCCAGAACTTCTTTGGGCCTCACCACCCTCACAGTAAAGAATGTAAGGCAACACCCAAAAATGTAGGGAAACACCCATGCAAGCACAAAGGGAGCTGTGTGTAAAATTGGAATAAAGCAAAGCAAGAATGCAGGATGAGGAGGAGGAGGCTGGTGGCAACATAGTGCTGCTTGTGTTGAATTTTTAAAACATTAGTATTTGTGCCCTGCCAAAAGGGCGCTGAGGATAGCTGGCTTCTCAAGTGAACAAAAGCCTTTTGCCTGTGTGTGGAGAGGGTGGTCTGCTCAGGCACACTAATAGTTATTTGGAAGTACCCAGCAATTGTGGATAATTGGCTGAGGTATATTCTGCAGCTCTCAATCATTTTTCTGTTTTCACAGATGATTGTACCATTAGATATGGTGAGTGCACTAAGCTGTGCTGCAACTTTTCCATTTAGTGTGCTAATACGTGTGAACTCAACTTCCAGTTGATGGTTCCTCCTTCTGTGGCTTCCTGTGCCACTCCAGGACAGCCAAGCTCACCAGCTCATGCTCTGCCCTCCTCTTCCCTGCTCCCTCTCTCTTGGGGTGATATTTGGATGTTCTGGGATGACTGGGCTGATCAGATTAACGTCTGTGCTTGATTTCATTGTTGTTAGATTGCATTAAAATACTGAATCACAGGAATGGCAGCTTGTACCCTTTGCTCTTTACCTTGTTTTTCTCTCTGCTTTTCTTCTTTTATTTCCCTTCCTTCACCTGGCTTTTTCTTTTTTGTCTCCCTAAAGTTAGTGTTCCTCTTCTTCCTCTCTGAGTTTTGTCTCACTTCAATTTATATTTCATGCATTTTCCTCTTATCTTTGCTTTTCTGTCACTGCTTTATTTCTTCCCTATTTCTTTTTTCTCCCACCTTTTTTTTTTTCCCTCCAAAACACAGAATGCTTTAGATGGAAATGGTGAGATATATCTATTCGAGATTCAAATATGTGCTGAGGTACAGAGCAAGATGAAGCAAAGCCTGTAGCGTCAATTTTGTCTTCTATTCAAGCCAGTTTTACAGTGAGACTTTGGGTAAAGGAATGTGATAAAATCAAATCACCTCTTAGCCTCATATTCTGAGGCTGATTGGAACCTTACACAGTTGCTGGGATGATTCAGAGTAAGTTAATGTAATTTGCTGTGTATCGCTCCAAGAAACTGTGTTTGTCAGGTTCATACAGCAGTGTGAAATGTTCAAGGAAAATGCTTTCCTTAATATTGCTGCCAGGAGTCAGGAGTCAGGAATATAAAAGCCATTATGTGGTGGCACCTGCTGATTTTCTAGGGATTTTCCATGAATGGATTTGCACTGAAGTTCTGTAATTGCAAGTAGAATCAAGGCAATAAAATTAATATTTATTTTGTGTGTAATAATAGTAGCAGAAATTAATTTTTATCTATTTGCCATTTGTACAAATGTGGGCATAGCATTGTCTAGAAGTACTTTTTCTTCCTGTGTATCATAGGGATCATAGAGACATATGAAGCTGCTTTCCTAAAACCCATGATTTTTAAGACTTTCTTTCTGGTTCTTTCCCTGACATTCCCACGATATTGACTTTCTTGGCTTTGCAAAGTGTTACACTGCCAATAGTCATTAGCCCATGATCTTCATCATACTAATTCTGTGCTCTGCATTGCATAAGTTATTTCTTCTACTTGATCTTGAAGTTGTATAAATTCCATTTCTGCCACTTTGGTTATTGTGAATCAGAAGGTTTGTATTATTCAGAAATATTTGGGGATTGAGTTTTTTGTTGTCTATTAGGTATGTCACCTAAGAAGACTGTGGGTTCTTGCCAGAGCTGCATTTGTTGCCAGCTGCCTCCTGTCACTTTTATTTTATGCTTCAAGAGCGAGACCTAAATAGTCACTCTTTGTGTGTGTGTGTGTATTAGAAAAGGAATTAACTTCCAATTAACTCCCTCCTTCCTCTGGGATCTACCTGTGTATCCCAAAATGGGGAACAATATAAGTTACCTCCATGTCATTTTGAGTGCCAGATATATACAGCCCACTAACCTCAGACTATTCAGAGACCAATTCTTGTATGTATTAATCATATTTTTCTTCTGGCTTATTACAGAACAGAAAAATATTCAGTTCCAAATGTTAAAATGGGGCACGTTTTATTAACATTGAAAGCAGTAAATTATCTCTGCTTATGAAATGGGACTGAGCAATTTCTGCTGAACTCTTCCTGACTTGCCCCTTCACTAGGATACAGTGTTTTCTAATTTCTCAGAGGGCCCTGGTTCCATTAAGGGCGAGAACTGTTTTAAAGCTGTAATGAAAGGCATGCGTAGCTGAAATTCAAGGAGGGGCCATGCCCTAAATTCTATTTCAGTAGCTCATCTAGAGCTATTTCCAGTTTTATGTTTATAAGAATGTCAATTAACCTAGAGACTAGGACACACATGGAAGAATAAGGATGAAGTGGATATCATTCTAACACACTGAAGCCAGCTAGTTGGACCTAATTCTTTATGGAAGCTTGATTTACATAAGAAGCCGGCCTGTGTTGCCCAATTTAGTTCTCAAACACCTTGGTGATTTAAATGCTCTTTCTTTTCAATATAATGGGATAGAGCTGGTCAAGGTAGCAAAAATATTGCAACTAAAAATATAGGAGGAAGAAACAAATATACTGGAAGTACATTACTGTCAGTCTTATTTCTCTGACACCTTTCAGAACTGGTGACCATTTTAGCATGTATGTGCCAGAAATATGATAATAACAGTAATAATGGCAATGGCCTTAGCCAAGGTGTAACTCTACAATTCCATATTAGTTCTGTCCTTTTTTTACCAAGCTGGTACTGGAACTGGAGACCCAGACAAGGCAGGTATTCAGCAGGTTGCTTTCTGCCATGAAAAGAACTCAACATCCAACCTGCAGTGCTGCTTTTGTAATGGTGGAAAGTGGTCCTGTCAAGGTTAAGAGGAGTAATGGGTGCCACACCTCTTTGTAACTTAAATACAGAGCAGTGTTCTTATCTGGAATGAAAAAAAAGAGAAGAAAAAAGCCCTGTATGTGAAGTCTGCCTCCACTGGACGAAACTTAATTTTTCAGATCTTTTACTGCCAATACAAGAAGCAAAGTAATCACCTAACAATGGTTGAGGCTTGTTTGTTTAGTAGTATATGTTTCTACTAGTTTTTTTTCCTCTACTTACAATGTCATCACTTCAATTAATTTTTTTTTCCTTTTTCCTTTATTTATCGCTTCAGTGCTTCGGGATGACTTCCGCCAGAACCCTACGGATGTGGTGGTGGCCGCTGGAGAGCCCGCAATCCTGGAGTGCCAGCCTCCTCGAGGGCACCCCGAGCCCACCATCTACTGGAAGAAAGATAAAGTCCGTATTGACGACAGGGAGGAGCGGATCAGCGTGAGTACAACTCAGGCGGTTTTTTATCTGTAGACATAGGGCCCACAGCTGAGTGAGGCAGAACTTACACAGCTTTACAGCCTTTCCCATAGAGATTTGTTGTTGCTCTTGGCAGTTTGCCTCTCTGAGCTTTCCCAAATGAGGAGGGAAGTCTGTTTATTGCTCCTAGTCTCCAGCTTGAGCTTCTTTGAAGGTTGGTTTGTATATCCAGTGTAATGGAGGTCCGGAGATTCAGTCATAGAAGGTGCTCAGTTAGATGAAGGACTTAGTGGATGTCTTTGACCAGTTTGGTTTTACCTTTTCTACATCTCAATTCCCCAAACTGAGAATATCAGAGAGGTGTTTATAAGTAAATTCAGTCAAATCTATGAGGTGCACAAATAATCCCTGAGAAAAAACCCAACATCTTAGAATGGTACCAGTAATGTTATAGTTATTGCAGTAATTTGGATGTGTCTAAATGAAGGCTGAAGTCATACTCTAAAGAATTACGGTTCCTGAAAAGGAATAAATGTTGAGCAAATGAGTAACACTGGTTGAATTCTGTGGCTGTTCATTTCTTGTACTGAATGAAAATGGATCCAGCAGAAATATTTAACTTATCAGGTGATTAGAGATAAATCATGGTCTGTGCAAGCAAATAGGTTAAATTAAGGCATTGAGAACATGTTTCATTCCTAATTTTTAAATGCTTGACTTTTCACCATTAATGTTTCTTCAACAAAGTTTTATGTTGTACGGAAAGATTCAGTGCTGACCTTATTCAACATGGAAGTACTATCAGGAAGCTTGTTAGTGGCTCTGGATGCCTAAGGAATTATTCCAAGCCAGAGAATCTGAGCTGCTGCTGTTTGTGGACCAGGCTGTCTGTGCTAGGGTCTACTCAAGAGTGGAAGAGCAAAGAGTGGAAGAGAACTGGCTATCATTCCCTGACTCTCAAGTTTCTTTGGTTAAATTCCCAGTTTATTCTGAAGCAACCCATTGTCTAACCTTTGACACTGTGACTTCACAAGCCGCAAATTTTTACTTTATTTCTTTTAACTACTCTGCTCTTTCATTCTGTAAGCACCCTTTATAGCCAAGAAAATATTATGTGCCAGGTGAATTCCCTGGGCCAGATTCAGTCAGTTTGCCTCAACAAAAAGAGAAGAATCTGTCTTTATTAGTGATCAAGGAAACTGTTCAGACACCAGAAAAATAAAATTCACTAAATAAAACTAAGTCAAATTGCCTTTTTTTTCAGAGGGGTATCAAGAGTGCTTTACATATCACCATGCAAGAAATGAAAGTACTCTGTGCTGCCAAGAGGCAGCAAGAAATGTAATCTTTGAAATATAAAGAATTTAATGAAAGCCAAAGGAATAAAATCAAATGCAGTTGAAATTAGTTGCAAATTGAAATTAGTCAATAGGATAAAAATATGTTCTAGAACAGCTTAAAGATATTTAAATATTCAAGTATATAATTTTAAAACTGTACATATATTTACAAAAAAAAAGTTTAGGATGTCTTGATTGTGGAACTTGTCACCCGAGAAGGTAGCACTTTTTCTGATGTATTTTGTTTACCTGGAGTTAAAAATATGTTCTTTGTTTTGAAACAGATCCGTGGTGGGAAGCTGATGATCTCCAACACCAGAAAAAGTGATGCAGGAATGTACACGTGTGTGGGGACCAACATGGTGGGGGAGCGCGACAGCGACCCTGCGGAGCTGACTGTCTTTGGTAAAGAGACCCCTGCTTTTATTGCTCTTTCCCTGCAAATATTGTAGGCTGAATTACCCTGGGTGGCTCATCAAAACACGAGACAAAGCAAGGTTAACAGAACACAGCAGTACTGCTCAAGATGCATTTCACAGCTTCAGATGGAGACCAGGTTTTAAAAGCTGCAGTTTATAATGATGGAGCTGTGGTGTCTCAGTATTTTCCTTGTCAGCGCCAGCTCATAGTTTCAGTCTGATTGGAGGTCCACAGTGATGGGCATAACCAGAGATGTTATTGCAGGACAATGCTCTCCCTCACAGAATGGCCAAATGTATTTAAGCTATTTCTAATACAGTTGACAATGCCTGCTTGATTTAGACCAGAGATTTAGACCAGGATTGCCTATTTAAATAATTCCATATTCCTGAGGGGTTGTGAAATCAAACCATTGTGGGAAAGCACAAAAAAACTCATTTGATCAGTAAAATGTCATTAGAGACAATATATAGAGGTAACTCTTTGCATTCATTTTTAAGAGGACCTGAAACAGCTTTTCCTCCTGTAAGCCAGGACAGAATTTAGATTCTTGGTGCTGAGTGAATCAAGAATTAATAAGCTTCCTGTGTGAAAGAGCTTCTAGATCTGATGGGCAAGGCAAGAAGTTGGTTGTTAGGAGCACTTGCCCCATGGTTAGGATCCAGATCCTACAGCTGGATCCATCCTGCTAACAGCTGGATCAGTGGCAAAGCCACAAAATCATGCTGTGGTACGTCCTATAGTTGTGGGTTTGTAGGAATTAGTCTAGAGGTTCTGAGTAAACAAAGGAAGATCAGTAAGGAAAAAACCCTCGCTGCTAAGGAAAACGTGTCTATGCTGACAAAAGAGAGAGAGAAATAGTGTTAATGTTCCCTCCTGCTGCACCTCTTTGATATCCTTGATACAGTACTGAAATTCCAAACAAGACCCTTTGTAACCCCAGAGGGACTTTCAGTAGAAGTCCTAAGGTCCTTTGTGAAGCAGATGCTCCTGATTTTTTCGCCTTCTGCCTAATACAGTGCACTGTAAAACCCAGTCACGCATATTGCCATCTCTGTGTTTGCATGTATGTGCAATTCAACACATTGTTTATCCACTTTAAAATATATATATATATTATGTGATTCACAAAAGGCAGAGAAAGATTTTTGCTAGACAGGATCCATGAATTTCTGAGGATATGCTGCTTTCCAGCTTTTCAAGATTGAAAACGTTTCCACTCCAACTGGTTTGTTGTGGATTCATGGAAACATGTGGCTTTTAAAGACAGAGCTATTATACCTTGCAAAAAAAAAACCCCAGAGAAAGGATCTCTGTCAAATTATTATGCCCTTTGCAGCCAATCTGTTAGAGTTGGAGCTTTATACAGATGCAAAAGAGACATGACATATCTCCTTCATCAGTTTAAGTACTGCTAATCTCTGGTAATACTCCCTGTGGATAGCAAGCAGATTGCAGTCCTAAACTACAAAGCCTTAAGAAATCCTTAAGAAAATAATTTGTTAAAAAGCATTGAACTGTAGGAATGAAAACTGAAATGTGCATGTAATTTCATCTCCTGCAGAGCTATGAAACATATTAGGTTTGTCTTGGTATGTAAAATAATACATAGCCAATTACAATATTCTGATTTTTTTACAGGATGTAATCATAGCAATCAACTTGAAAATACAATCTGTAACAATTTGGTGAATACCAAACAAAATCAGCAATAAATGAAATTAGATATTTTAATCCTTCTTAATTGTGTTAGACTACCTAAAAAAAATTGTAATTAAAGTCCCCTACTGCTGTATCTTCCTATCTACATTTCCCCTTCTATCTGGGTATTCCCAGATACCTCCCCACCTTCTTTCTTGCTGTGCAAGAATAACATGCAGGAAGCAGGTGCTCAGGTTATGACCTGCAGTCTCACAAGATGGTTTGGCTGCCCTGTGCCCTGTGCCCGTTTCCTGGCTGCCTCCTGGCCCTGAAGCTCTGTGTTGGTGCACTGGGCTCGCTGTAACATAATGTCCAGGGTAGTCATGGTCCTCCATACAAAAGGAGGGCACTTGCCAGTGCTTTCCAGTGGTTATATTCCATTCCTGGACTCCAGGCAGCAGCCCACGTGTGAGCAGGGATGTGCACAGTGTCTGGAGAGCGTTATCCATGATGTTTCCAGGGTGCAATGTATCTACTGGACAGGCCAATCACTCTAAGCACTCATAATAAATCCAATAAATCCAGCAACTCTGGGAGACATCAGATTGGCTCTACATGTTCAAATTGGCTTCACTGAACACAGGCAAAACCACCAGGATCGTATGTTAGGTCCACAGCTTCCTCTAGTATGAATCACAGGTCTGAGGAACATGGGAGTACTGCAAATGTCAATGAAAAATATACTAGAAATACTTATATACAGTTCATGTGCCAGACTTTAACTGCTTTGAGCATATTTGAAAATGGGCTTCCCAAAAAAAATAAAGAGATCTTGACTGAGAGACTTGGAGAATTTTTAATAGGCAACTGGCAAGCCTATAGCTGGTGCCCATTCTGGAAAGAGTATATTAATTATCTGATCAGTCATGTCTTCATTCCTTTATTCCAAATAACAACCTTCCAAACCCTTTCCACAGTGCGAAGGGAGCCTTAGCAAACACATTATGTAGGAAAAGGAGCTGTTTCATACCCGCTCTCAAACCTTTCCTGAAACCGTCTACTTGTTACTTTTGGCTTTGCGAGTTTTTCTGTAATGCCTGAAGTTAACTTCTGCATGTGACTTGTGACAGATCTCTGGCTCCCTGTACAGTAAATTTAGCCTGAGGCGTTGCCTCTGGAAAAACTGAGTCAGTGTGGTGGGAACTGGTGGCTCAAGGGGAACAGCGTGGAAGCCTAGTCTGAAAGATTACGCTTTTCCTGGGTTTAAAAACAATAAAATAAAATGGGCCATAAGAACCTTGGGAAGCAGTAGGGGGAGAAAATAAATTTTCCCCTGTGCAGAATATGTCCACTTGGCTAGGTTCAATAACCTTTACTGGGAGATAGTTACGAGTAATATATGTAGAACTTTCACATTTTTCTTTCCAAGCTTATCTGCATAGGAAACATTGTTTTCAACATTTAGGCACTCTTAACAGCATACTGGTAGTATACTGTTAGGCAGATTGCAATCGTTTTGTTCCCAAGTCATGATTCTTCTATTAGCAGAAAATTGGCAAGCTCATATAAGGTCATATAAGCAGTGCTATCCAAAACTGTGTTTTGAATAGTGATGAAGATGCACTACATTTTGTTAGTCTTCTTTTTCAAGCATTACTGCTAGTTTTTGCCTTTATGAGGCTCTAATGTGTAATCTTGGAGTAAAGCAGAAAGACAGGGTCTGTCACAGTCTTAAGTTGCACTTTAAAGGAAGTTAATAACCTCAGTCCTAATGTTCACAAAAAGAGGCACCATGGGACTTGATTATTGTGTGCACACTATTCTAAAGGCCAATTTCCAAAGTGTAAGTGATACAAATTAGGCTGCATTGCTTGTGTTTGGGCTCATAGCCCTTGGCTGAACAGAATTAAGCAAGATGCAAAACAGAAACAGTTTAATTTCAATTTGTAAGAAGGCTTTGTTTGTAAATACATTATATGGAGCCAGAAATTAAATAAAGAAGAAATTACTCCTTCTGATAACCTTTATCATTTTGTCATGCTACTTCACCATTCCAAGATAAGTTTTCAAGTTGTTTTAAGTGATTCATGCTCTTTTATTTCTCTTTGCACTTAAAATGGCATGTTTGAAGAGAATGTACAAAGGTATATCTTGTATATTGATTCTAAAGCTCAGTGAAATCAATGAAAGCTTTAGTATATCAACTTCAAGAGACTGGCATCAAGCAGTGGAAAAAGATATATTTAGAAGAGCTTCAAAAGAATATAAAGCATAAGTAAGAAGAGTACAAAAATATCTTTAAAAGATATGTCAATTTGGACATATTAAAGATTGGTTTGGATTAATCTTTGATTTTATCTTTGGTATCTGAACCTTTTTTCAGTTAATAGGGTCCTGTGGGATGAAGAGGTATTTTTGTCTGATGCTTGAGGAAGTATTTGTGTTTGATGTTCTGTAGACATTGTCAGGCTGAAAGAGAAACCCTAGTTTCAGAAAAAGTATACTATGATGACATGGCATTAGAAGAAAAAAAAAAATCCCTTGAATGAAGACACTGTGCCCCATTTTACTTTCTTGAGCTCTGCCTATGTGGAAGGCCTTAGCAGACTCTTGACCCATTGTATCTTGGAGAGCTTTCCCTGTCGTGTGGAAAAATCTGCCAAAACCAGGTATACGTTCATAGGTCAAGAGAGAAATCAGCAGTGTATATTTTGTCCTTCAGATCAAATCTCCTCCTGGTTTTCTTCAAATTCCTGTATTTTCTACTTGCAGTCTACTTGTGGCAGTTTGCAAAAAGCCAGTTTATCTTTAGAATATTTGTTATCCACAGATACAAAAAAATTGTTACAGGATAACAACACAGCTCTGAAAAAAGCGTCTGATTTGGTCCCCAAAGTCTGTATGTAATAGTCAGTAAAAACTGTAATTAACATGATTGTAGATGTGTGTAAAAGGAGAAAACCACTAGCAACTGGTAACATTCATTTTACTGCATTTTACTGCATTTTACTGCATTTGCCTCTTACTGGAGTTCCATGCCTTTGCTGTGCAAGTTTATCACGCCTTGGGTGCTGCTTAGAGTGTAGGAGTTTGCATTGTCTACACAAGTGCTTGTTTCTCAAATGAAAAAGAGAAAAGTGCTTAAAAAGATGCAGTAGAAGAATGTCTATAAATATAAAACCACCTGCTTTTGCAATTCTATTTTCATTTATTTGGCCAACATAGGTAAATTCAGTGAGATCGTAATATCCTGTCTTCTTCCACGTGTTCTTTTTTTGGCAGAGAGCTTTACTTCATCCAGACCATGTTACATTTAATGAAATATCTGTGCTACTGACAGCATTCTGAAGTGAAACTTACTTTCAACCATTTGATGTTTCCTTTTTTCCCTTTTGAATGAGAGTGATAAAGTGCAAAAAGCTTTTAAATGTAACTATTTGCTATTAAATCCCTCCCCAAAGTCTTTTAATTTTTTAGAACACAAAAACATTTTAGAAAAATGATGTCTTATATCCAGCAAAGACAGAGAAAACAAGAACAATTCTAAATCAGATTGAGGTTCTACATTATGAGGACCATCAAATCCTTCACTCTTAACAGTTGCCTCAGCAGAGAAAATATATTAAGGTAGTTAGGATCATTTTAATTAGATTGAGGCCCCATATATGACTGTCTAACTTTTTGAGGAACAGGGAAAGGGCAGTAATACATCTGAAGGTCATCTGAGTCTCTCTAATAGACTGTGATACTCAGACCAATTGTTAAAGATGGGAAAAATTGAGTTCTGAGGTTGGCTTGTGTCAGCACCCAAAGCAAGGAAAGCGTTTTGCTTTTTCTGGCTCTGATCTGTAGGTTTCCTTGCAGCACATACCTCAAGCACTGCAACAGATTTTAGGTGTGTGTCCAGATTGCATTAACAATCCCCTTTTATAACTGCAAGCAAAGTTTATCCTGAAGTTATAAAGGTCACCCTAGTAATAGCATGACTGGTTGACATGACATATAACCATGACCTATTTTATAGTTCTCTTCAAAGATTTTTAATATTCATCAGAGAAAGTCTGGGAAGTGGGTACTTTATTTACTCAGTGAAAGCTTATAAAATAGCTATATTAAAATTTTTATATATGCCTATGATTTTAATTTATCACCCTTTCTTGTTGTTTCTCAAATATATTGTGCTCTGGATGCTGTTGACAGAGTAACAATATTTAATTATATCACAAGGCTTTATTTATGGGCAAACCATTTCAGAAGAAAAAATATGAAGAAGATTTTTTTTTTTCCGAGATTAGCTCTGAAACTAAATTTGACCTGGCTGTGCAAAGAAACCTTCTTTATTTAGCATGCTTGGGCAAGCAGCACTCTGTCTCCTGAGAGATTAACATTGTAAGCAAGTTATGCAGGTGACTCAAATCCAGTTAATCTCACATAAAGAATGTTAATTGCATTGGCAATGGCATTCACTCTGATCACTTTATAGCTGTATAATTAGCTATTGGACATATTCAAGGGGTTTTCTGAGTGATACAAATGCAGGAAACAACATAAGAGAGAACTTGTTCTTTCCTGATTCACGCTGTGCAAAATGCAGAAATGATGGAAAAACGGAAGCAGCAGTTGTTGGTATTTGCACATCCTTGCTAACTGGGCTCTGTCCTTACATAGCTATTAATTTTCTAGCAGCTTCTTAAATGTTTTTGAAAATACGCAGTTTTAGAAGCTGATATGAAACAAATTGTGTATTCTCCTAAATTGCCTTGATGTGGAATCCAGTGATTTATCTAATGACCTCAGGGCCATTTACTTTCTCCTCAGCTGGGTCCTTCTCAAAATGAGACAGATTTATTTTCTCATCTCCTGTATAGGAGAATTTACAGCCACAAGTAGCAATTTTATAAGTATGCACATTCTAATTGCCTGCCTGTTTACACGCAGCTTTTGTAAACCTGGTCTAAAATGATTTTTGTATGCAGACCAAGCCAGTGTACAGATACACACAGAGTTGTTTAAACTCAATGGAGATGAACCAGGGTCTCTAAATCACCAATTAGAGTGCTGATCTGGATCTGAATTTCTTAGTTTAGGATCACGTCTTGAAAAACAAATGCCGAAATGAAGAGAGTATCGTATAGGAGCTGAGAGCAGGAGTTGGTCAAAGCTCTTCTTAGGAGAGAAGTTGTGAAAAAGATGCTGTTGCAAACTTGCAGAAAGTATCATTAAAATATTCCCATCGAGATTCGCATAGTTACCGATGGGCCAAGTACATTGCTTAGTATTAGGATTGAAAATAATAGTTTGGGGGGACTTTTTTGATTTTTTTTCTTTTTTTTCTTTTATCTTTCTTTTTTTTTTTTTTTTGGCTTTGTCCCGTTGTTTTAATGAGCTTATCAAATTAAAACATCATTATCCAAAAACGTTCCATGCTTAACTGGAAAACTGATTTTAGTTGACAAAATTAAATTAACAAAATAATTCACTCTTCTCTAAGAATGTTGAAGTTCTTGCAGTTTGGAGGCGAAGGGGATAATTGGAGTGAAATGGGCAGGAACGAGAGGAATGGAGGAAGCTTTTTGTCCTGAGAAGTGCAGGTACCTCATACTGAATATCAGGTACCTAAAATATGTTGGGAATAGCTACACTGTGGTGGAGATGCACTTTTATTTTTTGCTTGTCCAGAGGATTTTCACTAAATTTAGCCAAATATGCACCTCCTTAAAAAAAAAAATATTAGAGTCATCCATTCATACACCAGAGAACCCATAAATGCAGATCTGAGCAGCATTTTCCTGTGTCTGCACTGTGTTCCTGCTGCTGTCACTCTCCTGGGAGGGTCCTTGGGTACTTCAGCTGATTTTTCTTGTGTTAAGTTTGTGGATGGGCTGTATTTTCAAGTGTAGACCAAACACTCAGTGGAGAAGAGTCCATTTGCTGTGAGGTACAAAGAAGGGAGAGGCATGGATAGTTGGAAGGGGAATTGGACTTGTGAACTTGCTGGGTTCCAGGTGTGAAAAATTATTTCTGGGCTAAAAAAAAAGATAAAATTACTAAGGAAACAGCCAGCAGCTGGATATGGCTTGTACACAGACTTAAAATGGGAAATTAGAAAGATTTCAATATAAGCAGAGATGCTAGAAATGAATTTACTTGCCCAAACATTGCTGGAATCTGCACATCCTGGGCAGGAATAGGAATAGGACAAAAGCAATGGCTTGGGGAGAGGAATCTTTGCCCGCTAGACATGCTTTTATCTCTATCATCTGGAAAAGTGCTATAGATTCTTGAGCATGTCTATTCTTTTGCTGACAAAATATGTTTTCCCCTGCCAATAGGTTTCCCTGCTAATAAGGAATTCCTGTGTGATGCTGTCACTCATTTATATAATTACTAACAGGTGGTTTTATGTTCCTCATTTTCTGACCGATATTCCAACTTGTAAAAGTGGTGAACACTTTCTTGTCTGCAGTGGAATTAATGGAAGCTGAGCTTTGAACACACAAAATTAAAACTTCATTTCCGTCCAAACCCCCACCCCACTCCCTCAAAAGAAAAAAAAGAAATTGTCAGTTTTGTGGCTCAGGTTGAACATCAAAATTTAGCAGATACTTTTTACCTCGCTTTCTAAGATCTCCATCGTACCTCAGAGAGGAGCTATGAAAATAAGTGAGGTAATTATAAAGCAGTAAGATACTTGTAATAGAGGTCATGAGGAAATTAATAATTCTGTCTTTGAAGTGCAGTTTGAGTAGTAAGACAGGGGGCCACCCTCTAAACAGTACAACTAAAGCAAAATATTAAACACCTCCTCATTAAATGAATACCAACAATCTGGAGATGTTTGGGGAAAAAATAATGTGTGATCATATAATTGCAACCAGTCCCATAAGGCATCATAAACAGAAAGGAAGTGATTAAAAGACATACAGACAGCCTTAATTCTGTCAGTAAGTGTGGCCTGCTTGATCTTTCAACCTTAATAATGTTCTTTTAACTTAAAAAAAAATGTTTGCATATAATAATCATGCATAACAAACCTATAAAATTATCTCTGTAGTTCTCAAGACAAACTGCCTGAGTCAGAATCTGGTATTACTTACATCTGTGTGAATTCTGAGTATTTTTTTTAAGTGACATCATATCCCCTAACTTGCTGAGAGTGAAATGTGAAACAGTGTGTGTAACCAGTTTCAAATGTCTTTATGATAAATCCCTGTCTTGAGTGGAAATACTGTTTCATATAAACCCAGCCTTATAATGGTTTGACTAGCATAAATAATTTATGACAATAAGAGCGTGGTATGGCTGAGAGGACAGAACAAAATTTGTGCTGTCCAAAAGCAACTTGAAAACTAACCCCAGTGACATCCTTTCAAATGCAATTACCGGTACTTGGATTTTGTACCAGTATAACTGAGATCAGATTGTGGCTCTGCATCTGGATTTTAAGCAGGCCTGTACAACATTATGGTGACTAATACTATTTGTAGCCGTGCAGCCTAACATAACAAGGGTAAACAGAAGTTATTACTCAGGCCTTAATTTGCTTTTCCATGGTGAAGTTGGCGATGGGGATCAGGGAACCTCTGTCCTGTGCACGACAGTTCACAATTGCCCGAGGTGCATAAGATGGAGTTTAAATTTTCCTCCGAAGCATCAAGATGTTGATCACTGCCAAAGGCAGGCAGGCTCCTTTGGCAGCTCATACATTGCTGCAGCAGGAGCTCCCAGCTCAGGCTCCAGATGTGCAGCGCTGCAGAGCCACAGCTTTTCCAGGGAAGGGCACGGCCTTAGGGGCCTCTCCACTGTCCGGCAGGTGGCCGGTCCGTCCTGGCACGGGCTGCCTTCAGTGGCTCTTGCTGGAGGGAGGGATGGGACAGCCCCTGCCTCTCCAGCCTGGCAGCCCTCTTCCTGGCTCTTTATGCACATCATCAGTTCCTCTTGTCTGAATTTGTGGAGCTCAGCCTCCTTTCCGTTTGACGGATGGGTAAGCAGCAAGATGCTGAAAAGTCAAAAAGTGTTCATTTCAGCCCTCTGACTCACTGTGGAATTTTAATGTCTCTTTCAAGAGCGGCCCACGTTTCTCAGGCGACCGATTAACCAAGTGGTGCTGGAGGAGGAGGCCGTGGATTTCCGGTGCCAGGTGCAGGGGGATCCCACACCCACAGTCCGGTGGAAGAAAGATGATGCAGACATACCAAGAGGAAGGTGAGAGCCACATTCACACTCACTTTCAGATTTCAGCTGTTGCACAATGCTGGAATCCATCCCTACTACCGAGAGTTTGTTCTTTGACGTTGTGTCCAAGATTTATTTCCCACACTGCTGCTCTTTTGGCACTACAAATCTGTTCCAGAGGCAGCTGTGCAGGAAAACCCAACATGGGTGAATTGTCCAGGTAATGGATTCCCGCGGAGGAAAGAAAAGTGATGTGTAGGTGTTGTGAGCACATGGGTATTCAGTGAATTTATTGGAGACAGTAAAGATGTTTTAGGACTGTAATAGTGATAGTAGCCTTCAGAATGATATGCTGATACCAAGAGGGAGAAAACTTGGCAGGAAAGTTGCTCTGTTGCACTGGCAAGGTGAATTACAAGCAGAGCATGGTGGGCTTTGCTGGCTCCTCAGTTCATGTCTATTAAGTCTTGGAGAGAAACCTTCCTCTTGAGGAAACAAAAAGCCAGACTAGCAGAAGTGTAAAGCAGAGTTGAAATCTGGAACAGGCCCCCTGTGTTCAAGAAAGATTAATTTAGTCTGGAACAAACAAGGAGAAAATTTTAGTGAGCAGGGAAAGGGAGTCTCTCCTGCAAAAGGGTTTTAAATTAGTTTGGCTCCTTTCAACTAACAGAGCAGTGTTTGGTCCTCATTTTCTGGAACTCTTTCTTGTTTTGATGCTGAATCATTGTTTCATTAAAAAATCTCAACATGGAAATAGCTCTGGGAACAGGAATTAAACCCAGGTCTCCACAACCCAACAAGTCCTTCTGGCACTATTAGTCCTGGTTTATTTTTGCACAGTTTTAATTTTAGCAGTAGACATGAATAGTGCCTCTTTTTTATTCCCCCCACCATAGCTGATATTTTCCATCAGTTGAATACTCTAAGGGAAGAATACATAGTCTAAAAAAAACCATTTCTATGTAAGTTAGATACATATGTGTATATATGTATATATATATGTGTACTTTTTAAAAAATTTATTTTCTTACAATTAAAACAAATTTTAAAAGTGACATAACTGTTTTCCTTTTTATAGTGACAGATGTGTAGGAATGTAATATGCAAAATATTATTTTCAAGAGAAGACTTCTGGATGTCAGGACATATTTTTCTCTTTGCTTGCTCTTTAACTATGTATTGTAGAGTAGTCAGCAGTAAATACATTGTGTTTCTGTGATTTATTCTTGCTTTTGCACTATTTCTGTTGTTTTAAATCATGTCTGCTACTTTTAGTGACCATATCCCTTCTTTTTCTCCAACATCTGCATTTTTGAGGCAAATGCCTCTGATAATTAGCATTGCATACTTCCTATTCTATAATTTTTTATTTATATAGCATGATATGTGAGCATATCTTCACTGTCCAAGAAATGGACATTTCCAAACCATGCTACATGATGCTTAATCAAGGAAGATAAACTTGGAACTGCTAAAACAGAGGCTATTGATTTTTTCTGGATTTTTCAATACCAGCAAAGAAATTTGCCCAGGTATAGTATGAACGAATGGATGGATAAGAAAATTAATATATCAAAATTTTATAAATTAGGAAGGAATGTCAAAATGATTCCTCCTTGTTGAAATTGAGGGATTTTTTTATTTTTTTTTAGGTAAAAGAAAAATTATCTTTTAGCTTCTGAGCTCCTGTATTTTAAGCGTTTTAACATCTACAGTGAAATATAAAGCCCTCAAGGAGTTCCCTTTGTTATTCTTCCTACATGCATAAATACTTCTGAGCAGGTCTCTGAGCTATTTATCTTATAACTTTCAATATAAATTTCCTGTTTCGATAGCTAACAATGTTCTTTGCACATCTGTCTGTTTTCTTTTTTTTCAATAATTTCATTTTGGCTTCATCCCTAGATCGCAAGACAATTACAGTGGGTACCTGTTTCAGCAATTACTGCAGATTTTTAAATGTGCCCATTGTTGATTCCGCTTTCAAAAGTGTCTAGTTCAGTGACAGCAAAGTGGGACAAACTGAATTTTTGTATGCATTTTATTTCTTGAATTTGCTCCTGGTGAATGCCAGAATCAGTGATAGTGGATCCATAGTCTTTCAGAAATCCTTGTCTGTTTTTCCACCTTTACCTTGGTTTAGTTTTTTTAGTGATCCATGTGAAAGCAAAGAGAAAAGTAATCCTGGTGATTTCTGGCGACAAATATGAACAGTATTGCTGCACCGACTGGTGTGTTGAGTAGTAATTGGAAAATAATTTCAGGCTGTTAAAGTCCTAATTATAAAGGTCCCTGATGGACTGTAAGCATCTCCAGTTGCAATTGGATTAAATGAGAAAAAAAATCCCAACTTCTAAAGAAATTACTATGTTTGAAAACATGACTCTTTATCAAAAAATAATTTGGCTATTTGTCAAATTGTCTGTGTAATTGCCCAGGAGTACATAAATAACCATGCTTCAAATCTGAGAATAGACAGTTTATTCTGGCAGTGCAAAACTTCATCCCAATTTCAGTTGTTTTGAACTGATGATCTAAACCGACTATGATAGTCTGTATTTTGAATTTAAAACCTTAAAATGGTTCTTTGAGTAGCAGTTTTTAAAATGCCTGGGAAACATTGGTCTCACTAGTGGTCAAGGGAAGTTACTTATCCAACATCCTGTTGACCTGACTTGAGATTTCAGACTGTGATATTTGTCACGGAGCTCCTCTGTGTTTGACTGGGCAGGAATTAAAAAAATGATAAATACTAGGTGAAAACAGTAGTGTGAGTAATGTATGATAACTGTTTTCATAGTTCTTTTGCCCCACTGTGATAAGGAATTTTTTATATTCCTCAGTGCTTAAAATTCTTGTTAGAGCCTAAATTGGTCCCAGCAAATTAGTATCTTTTGGATCTAAATGTTGATACTGCACCAACAGGGAGAATCAAAATCCAGTGTCAAGTCTGAGGTATGTAAAGCCTTTTTCCAGAAGCTGTCCACTTCAAATCAGTGACCCAAGACTGAAATGCATTGTGAATCAAAGGCAGAGGCATATGGTGTATATTTTATTTTAATTGCTCGAAAAATTCAGCCTCACACCACAGCCTCCCCAGTACAGAAAGGCTGGGGAATAGTTAATCAAGTATGACTCGCGTCAGACTATTGGAGGTGAACAGGATGTTGTGGGGTCACCAGTCCCATGCCTTTGGCTGCAGTATGAGGTTCACTATTCCATGAATAGAGTTTTTTCTCACTATAAGTGACACAAGGAGGCGGCACAAAGATTGTGTCAAAGTGACTCAGATAATTGTGGCCATGTATAATGATTATAATTTACTGAAAATTAAATAAAATTTATCTCTATGGATTGATTTTTTTTTTTTCCAGACACATGTTCAGGTATTTTTCCCTCTGATGTCTGCTTAGCAGAAATAGAGATTACACTTTCCTTCCAAGGAGCTGATGGTCTCCTGTATGGTAGGGAACTCGTTATGTCCTGGATCGACTTTTCATTCATCTACATTTTAGTCCTGGTAACAGGAAGAAAATGACATTATTTCAGAGCCTACAGTATGAGAGTGGCAGATCTATGACTAGCAATTTAATAACATTTGAATAAGGTTTGTACAGTGTTTCATGTCTTCAAATTTTCTAGCAAAGCCGAGGAGAGCAGCTGCATGGTCTGTAATTATATAGCAAGTAATAAGTACTTTTTTTTTTTTTTTTTAGGAAGTGAAGAGATTTTCAATTACAAGTCAAAATTTATGACACACTATAATAACTGTTTAAACCTTTTATACAGAAGAAGTTAGCAGTGCCAGCTCTTCGGGAGAGTGAGGTTAGCTCAGCAAATGTATTTTTCAGTTGCCTTAAAAATGACTGAGTAGCAATCACATAGGCCTTTTTTTGCATTCTAGCCCAGAACAGCTGTTTTAGCTCAGTAAATACATCTTTAATGAAATTATAACCTGCTCTTTTAAGTTGCATTTACAGGCTCTGTCTGATTAGATGGATATTGTACTAGAGATGAAAAGTGGCAACTGCACCAGCAGGAAGAGGTATTTGTTTTATGTGCCACCCACGCAATGGCAGCGTGGGCAGAAAAACCAAGAGTGATGCTTCAGGAGGAAAGTGGTGTGCAGTTTACACAAGGTATATTGCTAAGTGTTGAGAGATTATAGGTTATTAAATGAAACTGAGCAGTGACATGCAGCAGTGAAAATCATAAACAGCACAGTAAGCTTTCTTATTTGCTGGAGATTAGGAACGTTCATTAAAAGTTATTTGGGAATAAGCATTCTTAAAGCACAGAGTTAACGTAGCCTAAGCTATGTGTTAGCTGCAACAGCACAAGCCTGTGTAGGTGTTAGTTTTGCTATGTTTTTAAAACTGGACTCTTTTTTTTAATGCACGTGCATGGTCTGGGCAGAAATGCTGTCTGCCACACTTCTGACCGAGCTTAGTGAAAAAGCACACCTATAATTTCACTGCTTTTCTCCATGGCTTCTCGTGAGCCCAAAACTAGGAGTACAACACGACATTTAAAAAAAATCTACTGTCTTCCAGATGTAAATCTTTGAAATGGATTTAAACACAACTGACAGCAAACCTAATGAACTAAGAAAAGCTGTATTTTTTAAGAGGAGATCCAGAAAGAGCCTGATAGCCTGAGAAGTTTTGCATTTGTATTTCTCCACTGTGATGAGTTGACCCTGGCTGGATGTCAAGTGTCCCCCAAAGCCTTTCTGTTATTCCCTCCCCAGCTAGATAGGGGGCAGAAAATATAATGAAAGGCTTATGGGTCATGACAAGAATGGGGAGAGATTACTCATCAGTTAGTGTCATGGGCAAAGCAGACTCAACCTGGAGAAAAATTAGTTCAATTTATTATCAATCTAATCAGAATAGGATAATGAGAAATAGAACCAAATCTTAAAAACACCCTCCCCCACCTTCTTCCTGGACAGGGAAAGGGGGTCTTGGTCAGTTCATCACACCTTGTCTCTCCCACTGCTTCCTCCTCAGGGAGAGGATTTTTCTTCTGTGCATGGAGTTCCTCCTCCCCTGCTTCTTCACTGACCCTGGTGTCTGCAGAGCTGTTGCTCTCTCATGAGAGCCTTGGTGGGCACCTTGCACATACCCACCACATCGTGACCACAAGATGAGGCTCTGTAAGCAAGAGAGACAGTAATTTTTAAGAATAAACAGTGGTGCTCTGTAATTCCATTTTTATTCTGTGGGTAGGATATTGAGGTATTTAACTCCAGCCCCCTCTAGATACAACCAAGGGGAGAATGACCTTTCAATGAAATATGAGTTAATAACACTACAGCGCTGTGTGCTTTGTTCGAGTTAATATCTGTGCAGATTGTAACAAAATGCAGTCTAATGTGTATTGAAAATTAATTAGAGTAAAGAGTATGTTTTAGTAGTGTAATGAATATAATCTTTGGTTACATCACCAAATTTCTATTGCAATTAATATCAATTAATGGTTTTAAATAAAGAGTTGAGGAAAAGGATGTTTTTCATATTAGCTATATCACATGTACTATTTGTCATCTCTGGTTAGATCCTGTATGATTTGCATGCCCATCTTTCTTTTCCTTAAGCTAAAGCATTAAGGAGAGATTAGTCCCTTTATGAGGAGCAGAGGGGAGACGATTGGATGTTCTTAATAGCTTGTCAAAAAGAGAGAGTGAAAGACAGAGGTTTAAAATGGTATTTGTATCCTTATATACATCTGGAGACAGAAGAGGAGGTTTCAGAGGATGTTGTTATAGATGTCTGGCACAGAGAGAGCTGCTCTGTAGCTTGCAGAGTCCATGGGGCACAAGTGAACACTGGCAGATCTCAGCCAACTGCAGCATAAGAATCTTTTCAGCTGTTGTATTGAACCATTTGAGGAAACTTCTATGAAATCAAAGATACCATTTAGAGATAGAGAGGTGATGAGAGGTAAAATGGATGCAGGGGTTGGTTAATTTTTTATATAGAGCATCAAGATGAGGTATCCCAGTGATGGTGGGGTGCCCCCTCCTGTAGTACTTTTGATTGAGTATTCCTTTTCTTTGATTGCTGTTTTGCCTGTCACAGATCCTTTCCTGCTCTGCAAGTGGAAACATATTCCTTACAGTCATGTGAGGAGTACATGCCCAAGTGAATGTGTAAATGAGAGCGTTTTTTTACATTTTAAATCCCTCAAAATTTGACATTGAATAAAGTCCGATAATTGCATCGTCCCACAGTTCCCCCAGAGGTTTATAGTCTAACCCAGGAGTTGCCTGCCATTCCATTTGTCTGAAATATTAAATGCTGTGAGCAAAAGTGGTAGATGTGAGTTTCTGCTAGACTGATCAGCAGAGAAACAGTTAATAACATTGACATTTAAATTGGCTTCATGTTAAGTGTCAGTTCTCACCACAGAGCTGAAGAAGAGCTATTGTTTCAGCCAGTCTGTTTGCAGATTCATGAAAATACTTTCCAGTTGCTTACATAAGGGTCAAGGTTGGAAAAATAGCTTTACAACTCCACGGACAGCAACCATAAAGGAGTTGTGTCAACTAGCACTCCTGCCTGCATGTTTTCTCTTTATGCTGGGTGAACTATTGGTGATCTATGAAGTGATCAGTGACTGTGCACTAGAAACAGTATTGTCACAGAAGAATGTTATTATTTCTTTTTATTCTTTCTTATTCTGCAGCCTAAAATAGTTAAATTTCAGAGAATTCATGAAGTCACTAGAAGAGTTCAGAAAGAAAATTTAATGCCAGTTGTAGTAGCCTCAAACGTGGGTTTATCTGAATTTTCCACTCACAGAAGGCTGCAGTAAAAAAATACTCTTGCAGGAAGGGGACATAATGAAATCTAATGTAGAATTTCATTCAAAATACTCCTACTAGTGCTTAAATATTTCTTTAGAATCAAAAGCAAAATGTACTAAGTAAAAGTTTAGTAATCACATGGTTTCTATACTATATTTATAAATTTTAGATTATCAAGGTAGCCTTCTTTCTATTATCAGTTTATTAAGATCATTAACGATGCATTTTTTCCATGAAAGCCTCAGGAAAACAGGGAGGAGGAAGCTGTTAGTTATATTCAAGTGGGAGTATGAGCTCTAGCCACTGATGCTACTGGAATGTCTGGCCTGCAGGGATTTCTTCTCCTTTAACACATTCCATCTCTTCAGGGGATACAAAACTTGTCATCTGAGTTAAAAACAAATTAACTTACACTGTCAGTGAAAACACTTTAATGGTAAAGTTTTAAGCCTAAAAATTATTTCAAATTCCTCAGTAAGTTCTATGTTGATAATTGCTTAACTAGCAAAATGTACTTTTTAAGAATATGACTTCTGGCTCAACTGCAGTATGGAAGGCACTTTCATTACAATATTAACGTGACTTCATTTTTAATTACCACTTCAAGGTTGGTTACTGATTCAAAATACAGATTAGGAAATATTTCATTTCTCTGACAAGTTTATAGTAATCTTTCATGTGCTTTAGGCAAATATGTATAAGGAGGCAAACAAAAATTCTCTTTATTTCAAACTACTCATGATCTGCGTGCTCATGTTAAAAAAATGCGTCAAGCCAAGTTTAGTGGGTGCATGATGCCAGTCTGGGCTTAGATCTTCTTACTTTGTTCCAGTCTTTTCAGTAACATTTCAATTTTTCAAAGGCTGAAATGGACAAAACCAGATAACTTTGAGCATCAAGGGTACTTTTCTGAGGGATGACTTTATGACATAGGCATTAATAATATAAATCTTCCCAAGTACCTGACAAATGTGTCTCATCTGTGAGGAAAAGGACTACTCTGGTGATGGGAGGATAGGTCCCCATGCCAAGTGATTACAAGGTCTCTTAGATCATAATTCCACCAACGCTCCAGTTTCTGAAATGTGGAGCTCTATCTAGAACTAAAATCAAATCAGAAGCCCATTTTGGGTAATTATCACGTGGTAATTCCCTATGAGTGCACTTCCATGTGCAAACAGAGATGTAGAGGTAAAGGATGGAACCTGCATAAGTTAGGATTTACCAAGTCATTGATTCCCAGATATATGTTTTGTTCTTAACTGCTGTTTGTTTCCAAATTATTTCAAAAATAATCAAAAACCAGTCTCAGTTTTCTTTCTTGGTTCTCTTCTGAGCACATGGCTTCTGATTGTGTAAGAGACTACACATTTTTATGTGCAGTCACACCTGTCTGTTTGCATGTAAGAGCAGTGCTGTGGAGTGTAATGCTTCCAGATAATGTGGAAAACAGTATTTCCTTGGACACAGGTATGCTTTCCCCATGTTGGCCTGGTAACTGTAATGGCTGTACACATATTTTATGAGATTTGAACCATTTTATTGAATGCCTCGCTTTAAAACACAGTGCAGTGTGGGTTTCTGATTTATATTGTTGCAATTGAGAGTGTTTAACGGATAGAAATAACCTGCTGATCACAACCCGTAAGAGATTCGGACTAAAGCAGAACTGCATCAGCATAATTGAGGAAAAATCACAATAGTGAATAGTGGCCTGCATCACGCAGCTCTTTTCCTGGTTTATTGTTAAAATAAGGAAATACAGAATATAGAAACCCTTCTATATGAAAGCTTGCAAATATGCATCACACTAAGAAATTCGAAGTAATAAAACATTGTCTTCCACCTTGCTCTAGCATGAATGGCAGAACCAAAAAATGAATGGGTATCTGGACATGTAGATGTGAGGAGTATCCATCCTGTCGGCACCTTGGAGATAGCTCCCCGTTAGCTCAATTTATCATGGCTGTAAGCAGTGTCTTAGAGCCACCCAGCAAAAAGCAGCTTTTGATTTCAGGGGCATAGCAGAGTAATTTGAGGCCAATGCGCACAAATATATCCATAACTGTCGCTGATTCAGGTTTTGCTGGAGAAAGAAAACCTGGCACTCCCTAATATCTTTCCCCCAGAAAGCTGTTACCCATGTAGGTTTGGGCTTCTTTCTTCTTCCACTTATCGGTGCATGGGATGGAAGTGAAAAAACCTCAGCTTTTGTCAGATCTGCATTGCCAGTGGGCATGGAGGCTCTCCCTTCTGCTGCTGGATCACACAAGCCTGAAGCAGGTAACAGCTCCCACTTCCCATCTCGCTGCAGCTTCCCTCTGGCTCCCTCCATCTGGCACAGGGAGTGCAGGAGCCAGTGAAAAGCTGTGGCACTATGCTGGGAGCTGAAGTGCCAGCACCACAAAACAGAAGTGGAGACAGAAGCTTAAGCCTCCTTAACTACCTCCTGTTTACCCTGGTTTTGGCCAGTAGCATCTCTCTATTTGGGCTCCCTAATCATCGATGTTGTGAGCAATCTTGAAGCTTTGTGCGTGTTCTGCAAAATAGTCTGGCAAACAGGCAAAAGAAAATAGAGCAAAGTCGTTTTTGTGCCATTTCTAAAAAAAAAAAAGAAAAAGGCAAGCCTACAATGTGTACATGCAAAGATTCTAATTAATTATTTAATATTTTTAAGAATGTTTTAGATGAAAATATATACCTGGTATAAATTAATGCAAATATTTTGAGGCCAGTGACATCAGTCTTTAACAGTTTAGATGTGACTTTTTCCTCTTGCAGTATCCCTTTATCAAGAAAGAAGACTTCTTGAGTTGGATTTGTTGAGTTCAGCAGTGCATTCTGTGAAGTTTAAAACACACTGCTAAAGCAAGTACATCCTTATATTACCAGTTAGGCCTGCTTGGGTATTTAGGAATGTAATGACTCCAGCTGCAGATGCATTTTTGCTATTTGTGCATGTTAAAAACAAAAGAGGTGCATTTTTTTTTTTTTTTAATGTATAACTGCATGCACATTTTTGAAAATACGGAAACTAGGGGTTCTGCAAAACACTGTAGAAAATTTATATTAAATGCAAAAAAAACCCCAAAAATTATTGTTAAATATCTTTAACTTCAGTAAATTTTTCTCTCTTTATTTTTTATTTGAATCATATGAAGAAGATTGATGGCTGAGTATGAANAAAGAGGTGCATTTTTTTTTTTTTAATGTATAACTGCATGCACATTTTTGAAAATACGGAAACTAGGGGTTCTGCAAAACACTGTAGAAAATTTATATTAAATGCAAAAAAAACCCCAAAAATTATTGTTAAATATCTTTAACTTCAGTAAATTTTTCTCTCTTTATTTTTTATTTGATAATCATGAAGAAGATTGATGGCTGAGTATGAACAGATACATTTTCAAATGTGGGGAAAGAAATTCCAACTGTGACAAAACCAGTTCAATTCAAGTTTATTCTTAGATGCTTAAGTTAACACATGAATTCAACCTCAGTGCATTAATTTGTGATACTTAAAAACAGTTAATGTGTTTTGTTTTATTTGCTGTTTGGCTGAGCAGATGGTAATGGTTTTGACACAATTCGGTTTTTTATTTTTCTTCTTTTCTTTTCTTGAAAAAGACAAGGCTCTTTTTCCCACTTTGTCACAGCTGGTTACCAATCAATCTCAATTCACAGTACAGTGATGATAGCACATGTTGTTCAGGGGCCAAATCTGATTGGGTTGCATTTTCAGCAGTGTTTCGTATCAAAAAAAAAAATTGTGTCTGTATGGCAGTGACTGTCAGCACACTATTGTACAACTGTCATTAATCAGAACTAGCAACAATGAATGCATTCATATGTGCCAGAGACTGCCAGATTTCACTCAAAATCACCCAATTTCTATTAGAGTTTCCTCACCAGCAGTGTTTTCTCATGTGCCTCTTGTTTCTCTCCTTCTTTTTTCTTTGCCAATCCCCTGCCAACCCCTTCCTTTTCGCTGAATTAAAGGCAGACCTGCTCTATTACTTGTAGAACAGAAATTATGTAACGTGGTGCCCAAAAGTGGCTGGTTTATATCTGGCACTGACTGACTGGCTGTTTAAAAGACCTCTCCCAGCTCAGTCTGATGGCTGAAGTCTAAGCTGAACCAAAAGGTTAAGCACCTCCGAATGTTTAACAAAGAGAAGTACTTAAAATCAATTAGATGGCCATAAACATGTGAAACTGATGTTCTGACGCCCTGTGGTTTTAGCTCAATGCTTCATTAATTGGCTAGGAGTCTGCAATATTTGGGCAATGTGTCACAAGTTGTTTCTTGACACTGCACATATTTTGAAGACACAGCCTTCTTCATGTACTGGCAACGTTAAGGAGCAATTTAACCGCTGCACCCTGGTTTTCTGCCCTTCCTTCGTCAATCCAGGAGCCTGGTAAATGCTCTCTGTGATTGGTATCAACAGAGGGGACCCTGATCCTCATTTCCAAGTGTTCAGGAGCACTAATCCAGATGAGAGTGAACTTCCACAGAAAATGAGGTGGAAACGTCTTGCTATGGGGATTTGAGGTTCTAGGACAGAGAGGAGACAAGGCACTGTTCAAGGCTGAGCAGGTGGATGCTTGAGAAATTCAAAAGATGTTCAGTCTTCATTCCTTGCTATTTTGTTTGTCCTGCTGTGGGTCAGGCTAAAAGCCAGTTTTCCTCCTTTCTCCTTCCTGTCTGCTTCATCTGCCAAAGCTCTTCACTGAACTGTGGTGACTTCTGGGGACAGTGCGGGTGGAACAGATGACTGACGGGCAGCATATCAGCACTGCAGGACCAGCAGATGGTTCTGACGCCCCACGGGCCCATCCATGTACGGATCTGATTGCTAGATGGCACGTTCTGGTAGGGTGGTCCAAAAGTACGGCCTGTTGGAGAAGCAGGCTGGGAGAGATGAACCTGTCCTTGAAGTAATTGTTAACTGGACCGTGACAGCGACATGTTTACGCCACCCTCCCTTTGGTGACCCAAGTGGGAGCTGGTGGCTGTGCCCACCACCCCGCGTCCTGGCATGCCACGCAGCTGGCTCCTGCGCCCAGCGGCCTTGGCACAGTGTGCGTGGTTGGCAGGTGCAGGGATAAAGGCTGCCGGAGCCTGGGAGGCAGCTGGCTGGCATGCCGGCACCAGCACATCCCTGACAGGAAGCAGAGTGAGTCAGCTGCAGCCCACAGCACGCTGCAGCTCCCTGTCCCAGCCTGCCTGCATCCCACTTCAGGCAGCTCCTCTCTCAGGCACAGCCCTGCTGCCTGTCTGTTTTGTTCTCGGCAGCATCAAGTGAAACGCAGGGATGTTATCTGTTGTATTCAAAAAAATTAATTACATAGATGGCTAATTGTTGCCCAGCTTTATAGCCCTGATTCCGGTATCAATCCATATTTATATTACAATTGAACTTAGCTTTCTCATCTTACAGCAGCTGAATACAAATTTATATTTTCAGTCTCCCAGAGCTGGCCTCATGTCAAGAAAATAAGCATTTACTCTTGTCTGCAACTCTGTAATCACCAAAGACAAATAACTGCTCCATCATTGTGGGATAATGTTGTCATATTCTTGAGATTTTTAAGGGGGACAATTTGCCTTTTCTGTCTTATGAAAACAGTGATTTTTATTTGCCACTGACTAATGCAGCACAGCGTGCAAAATGACATAATTTGTGAGCAGTCTAGAAGAAATGGTCTTTAGCTGCATGTGGCTGTTGAATGTAGTTGTAATAGATATGTAGTTCTCCAGAAAGTGCATAGTAGGTTCTCTAACATCATAACTACCTGCCCCCTCACCCCTACCAATGGCACTACGCTGGCAAAAAAATTATCCCTACAGGTTTCTAAAGTGTGCCAGGGTACCTACTTATTTATTGTTCCCCTTGTCATATCTCTCATCAATCAGTTAAATCTGAGGTACTGCTTATACATACAATTAAGTGTAATTCCTAAGGAAATAGGTATTATATGTGTTTATGTTAACTCCAACAAAATGGTTAGCCTCAAATTCGTCTTTATTAAATTATTTCTTGCTAATTGATAGAACGGACCCACTGAATATAGAAAGAAGTTGTGTTGTGGTGAGTGTGAAAAGATGTCTTGACTGCTCTTTGTTCTTGGAATTTCTAGGAATGCTCTAATTGATGTTGTGAGCTTTAGTTAGACCTAACAGAAATTTAAATGTTTCACCATATGGGATCTTTGAGTTAAGATGCTTTGAAGTCTGTTAGCACATGGTGCTCTCTTTACCAACCTGTACTAAAGGAACCAATAGCAATGTACATTATGTACACAAAAAAAGTTCAAAAGTTATGTTTCACATTCCCAAAGGATCTAAAAATGCTCATGGAGCCTGACAACAGTCCTCTGATTTGTTGCATTGCATCCTTATTCATCCAGTCATTTAAGGGTGCTCTCCCATATGATTTAAGTGTGTTTCCTGTACAAGTCTATAAGGCCTTTACTGCACAACAGAAAGAAAGGGAATGAGTCCTTCTAAAATTACGTCATGATTGTGTATACAGTGGGAAATAGTATTGACACCTCCTGAAGTCTAGATCTTTGTTTATTTTCTTGTTCCTATTTCACAGATACCTGTGAATCTGAAGCCGAGTCTAGATTCAAGGTGACTTAATGTATTATATTGAGAAAAAATGTTGTTGAAAATAATTTAAAAAAATAATATTTAAAGGATAAAGTATCTATGCTGATAACAAGGGTTTTCCTGATTTGGGAACCAAAGACATTTTATACAGCATGAAGGCTCCTCTTGACTTTAATGAGCTTTGGATCAGAGCCTAAAATACTTTTTTAACCATGACTTCTGCAGAATAATATCAATTTAACTGAAAATATTTTTCTGGGTATAATCAATCTAAATGCCTTGAGAATAAACGTTCACTACATGTTGGAGTACGTTGCATTATTTAATTTCTTTACAACATCATAGTTTTAGAATTATTTCAACAGTAGAAACAAAGAAATGGACAAAGCAGGATTGACTTGTTTCTAATTTATTTTAAGAAAGAGAAAATGTCATTGTCCACCCTTATTGAATCATTTTGTTGTATTTCTTGAAATTGATAAATCTGGTTTAATGTCCCTCTTCAATAAATGTCACCTTCCAGAGCTTGAATGTATTTTTTATTGTTTGCAGTTGGGTAGTGTGAGAGCCTACCAGCATGCTCACCATTCCCTAAGGGATTGATGCTGTAGGGGAAAACTGTATATAAAAGGAAATTTTCAAATCAGCAAAAGGTAAAATGTGTAGCTCACATAGTTAAAGGTATGATAAACCTGAACTGTCATGTATTGATAACTGATGTCTGATACCTTAATTTTATCTTATTGCTCTAGATCAAGGACAAAGTGAATTATATTATTAATAAAGCCCTAATACTGAACATAGCAATACTAATTTTATGTAAAGTTTCTAACTAATGCAGAGTGCAATAAAAATGTCATGGAGATTAATGCTTCATGGAATTATCTAATGCTGGATAATACTTTATCTTCCAACGTTGGCTCCAAGATGGATTCAGACTGGCGTTTTCCAGGCGATAGTTTTTGTCCGTTTCTGGTTGCCCACAAAAAGAGTTTTCATTCTTTTGCTGTGACACAGGTACGACATCAAGGACGACTACACCCTGCGCATTAAGAAAGCCATGAGCTCAGACGAAGGGACCTACACCTGCATCGCTGAGAATCGGGTTGGAAAAGTGGAAGCCTCTGCTACGCTCACCGTGCGAGGTGAGTGCTCCCACAGGGACGGGGCCGTGTCCTACACGGATAATTGCTTTCTGATGGGATGGGCCACCTCCTTCCCTGCCACTCTGCAATGGTGGCTGCCACACTGATTCACAGCGCAGGTGGAATCCTGGCCCTGTTGATATCTCCTGCAAAATTTTAATTGATTTCAGTGGGATGGGATCCCCCTGCAGTTAAAGTCCTGTCCCAGTGTGTTTTTATTGAAGAGCAGATGAATATATGCATAAGCGAGCACTACATAACCGTGGGCATAGACATTAATATGTGAGCCATCAGTTCAGGCTATTAGTCACGTTTCTTTCTCTAAGAAGTATAAGGAGCAGAGTAACTATATTTATTAATGACAAACATAATACAGATAGTATTATTATGAGATTAGCTCTGCCATAATTAAGCTCTCTACCACTACCCTTTCTCCAAAAAATAAACCATAGTCAAAGCAAAGAGAAAATCCTAATTAAATTTTGTAAGTATTACAAGGTAAAGACTAATTATTCTCTCCTAAAATATTTGTGTTCTCTAGTATCCACTCACTGTTTATGTGCTGCTCTTGGATTTGGTAAGGAGGTTTTAAGGCTGGTGGAATAATGAGTTGACAAAATATCTTTCGTGACAGTAGATACAGACATGCTAAAGATTATGGGGAGAGAAAAAGTTTGTAAGCTAATGTTTCTATTTGAGTAAATGGAATATGATAGTTATTACTTCATTCCAAAAGATAAGCAGCAATTTGGCACAATGGATATCATGCAGACACTATTTCACAGTTTAGTGGTGCATGCTGACAGTTTTCAGTAGAGCTGTGAAAGGTTAATAAAAACATTTTTAGCTTTATCTGTCCTCCTCTTTTCATACACATTAAATCAAATGCTCAAAGTCTCAATGGATTGCTTTATTAGAACTGGGGTCAACTGACCCAAGAGGCCAGCTTCCATTTCCATCCATTTAATGCATGGACACAGTTCAGTTTAATTTGCTGAATTTAAAGGAAAAAAAAAAAAAAAAAAAGCCAATGAGTGGCTTTGTAGGGGGAGAGATGTTAGTATGTAACAAAGAAAAGAGAGCGTTGGGATAATCTCTTGAAATGTTATCTCGGTGTTCACTTTAGACTGCAAGTGACAATATGGCTCTTCCCATTTTAAGTTGAAGAAACAGGTGTGTAAGAGATTGCTCTTCCCTTTTGCAATATGGGAAAATTAGTCACCACAGCCAACTCCCAGAAACAGTCTCACTCTGTTCCTTTGTCACAGGCAGGATGACAGTGTCCAGTAATTCTGGTAACCAATTCCCTGGCCTTCAAACACTCCGAGAACGGTGTCCACTGTGTACATTACTGGAGCAAGCCTTTCGGATTTGCTACCCTGACTTGTAATGTAAACAATAGCAAGAACCCAGAAAAAAATCCTTTGAAATTACCGAAGCTTGAACCCAATGAAATTAAAGGGAAAAAAACTCAAGGAAATGTATAATTTAATTGATTTTCCCCCAGTAAAAGCATGTTTTCATTATCTTGTGTATTTTCCCCCCTGGGTTTGTCATTTGCAGTCAAATACATAACGTTTATTCAATATAAAGGAAGCCATGATATTGGAAACATACTACATGTTCAGGATATGATAGAAAATGAAAAACCAAGAAATTCGTTGGAGAAAGCTATTACTGTGAATTTTGTGAAAACAAAGCATGGTGAAATCTCCCATTGACTGTAAAGGGATGATGAACAATGGACTTCTTAATTAGAGAAAGCCTTAATTCTGAATTCTTGATTAACAGTGTTGTCTGACACTGGTTTTACTATGTCTGGTAAAGGAGCAGAACCACTTAGCATTTCAAAATTTACCTTGAGCATGTCTTGGACCTTACAGGTGTCATGTAGTTCCATCTGCACACCTGATAACAACCATATAATCCTTAGCTCCCTCATTCACAGCTCCATCTTCTTAAACCAGAGGATGGAGATGCAGTCAGGAAAGTTGCATTACACTGTCACAAACAACAGCAGAATATGAGTTCTGTGACCCAGATTCCATCTTCTCTCTTGGAAAGATGCATGTCGCTCTTTCACCTCATCTTTCTGCAGAAGAAGGAATATGTCCATAATACTGGAAGCCAAAATGTGTTCCAATAGACGATAGGTGAGAATGGCAGCAGACTAGACACAGTTAAATGAAATGGGGACAGAGTCACGGAAAGGTTGAGAGAAGGCCCTTGCAAGCTTTGTTACCTCTGAATTTGCATGTCTTACATTTGACCCTAGCCTGCACATAAACACACAGGGCTGGTAATCTTCTTAAAACTAAAAAAAAAAAAAAAAAAAAAAAAAAAAATTGGGCTGGGGCAAAAAAGGGGTAAT
>VYZR01037629.1:213-20367 GCA_013400675.1 Oxylabes madagascariensis | reverse complement strand
TGGTATTCGTAAGTGCTCCTGCTAACCACAAGACAAGGAATCCCATTAAGCACCCTTAGAAGAACCAAAGGTTTGTCAGGGCAAAATATCCGTTCTTCACACTGCAGGGGTGCTGTCTCTGTGAAATACCCACTTGATGTTTCATATAACTCCCTCAGCCTCCCAATGCACAGGTCTGAGGGATCACCTAGCAGAGAAATCCTGAGGCTGCTGAAGTTTTGTAGACTCAAATGTCCATCTGAAGTCCCAAACCACGAGGCTGATTTGTGCTTTCTGTGTGTGCAACTGAGGGGAAATGAGGATTCCTGTGATTAGAAATAGCTTTGCTGTTCCTTGCACCTCTCCCAGCAGCGCCAGGGGCAGGTCACTGTCAGAGACAGGATTCTGGCTGGCCAGGACAGATCAGTGATGGATTTGGAGCAGCCCTTTCCAGTTAATGAATTTTGCAGTCTTTGTTAGCTTCCTCGCCATGGTGATTCACTTAGGAGAGAAATTGTTTTTGTGAGCTAGGCCATCACTCTGACAATTCCTGTTGGGTATGTCTGTGTGCCTGCTTTAAATGAGCAGTGGCTGCTGAGGCTGGCAGGGAGCATTCTTGCTGTTTGGGATGAAATACGCACACTTTGTACTTTGCGTGTTGCGTATTCTCCTTTTCTTTAGGAAGCAGTTTCAACAAAAGTGTTAATTGCAGGCCAGCTAATGCTGCATTGTTTTCAGGCTCAAGCAAAAGAAGTTCAAACTGAGAATCAACCTACTGTTTTCTGATCAATAATTTATGAAAAATTAATAATGATGCCCATGCAGTCTCCCGTGGTGCTGTGGGACAGGGCTGGAGTTGGTTACAGAGAACATAATGAGCAGCCCTCTCTCCACGGGGCTCCTCCTGCCCAGCCTGGCTCTGGTGGTGATTTTAAGAGCAAAATCCCAGCAATTGTTTCCTTGGGGCTGACTGGAGGCAGTGCCACATGCAGAATGCACTGCAGCTTGGGCTTCTGGATGCTGGCAAGGCCTGGGATCAGCTGCTGTTCGCTGCACACTCTTTGATGGATTTCTTGCATAGAGCTTTTAGTAATGTCTTGATTTCCCAGGAAATGATGTGTTTCAGACAGAAGCCAGGCAGCTTGTTACTCCTGCCAGCTGGTAGGGGGGTGGCTGTGTGCATATAGATATTTGGTGTTTAATAATTGAAACTGGATGTATCAAGGTTGGCAGCATGTCTTTCAGCTTTAAAGACAGGGTATTGTTAGAGGAAAATGGGATGTTTTCCTGTGCCGAAGACAAATTTTTCTCCCCCAGCTAATCTCGGTGTCTGCAGCTGCTGTGTCAATATCTCCTCCTGAAAGGCAGGGAATGAACTTCTGAACATCTGTAACAGCTACATTAAGTGGTGTGGTTTATTGCAGAATTATGGATGATGATGGCTGGGTTACTAAACTGTAAATCAATCAAAGCATTTTGATAATATTCTAGATCATGAGAAAGAGACTCATGCAGGAAGAGACAGTGATTTATTGCACCAACTGGTAACACATTCAGCCCCAGTCATTTTTATTTATCATTACTGTGAAAAGATTTCAACCCTTCATTAAAGCACATTAAAAAAATCTGTAATGATGATGAAGTTTTGCTGTAATGAAAATTGACGCTCCTGAACTGTGATTTCTGGTGATAGGAAAGTGAAGAATAAGGAACTTAAGATACACAAACTTCACACTAAATTAGTTGAACAATTGCCTTTGTTTAATTGTCTTTTATGAGCAAATGAAGGGAGCTTTTTCCTTTTCATCCTTAAATCTGTTCCTTTGAAAGCATCTCACACTATCTGTAGTTTTGAACCATGAAACCCGGGATTTTGAATGCTTTAGCAAGTCATCCATTTCCGAGGCATTAGCAACACAGACGGGATTTATTTCAATCTCTGCATATGATTCTTTGATCTGGGGCTTACTTAAGTGCATTCCAGTGCAATTAATTAGGAAAACAGCATAAGACAGTGGCAACTCCAAGTGATCTTAAATGTAAAAGTGACTGATTAGTAGATCTGCTTTCTTGAGGATTTTCTTTAGCTGCTTAACAACATCTGCTATTCCTGAGCAAGGGAGAGTCAGTTAATTGAGGAGAGGGAGTTTTGGTACTCTTTGTAAGCCACTAGTATGACTATTCACAAGAAAAGCCATGTGGGAACCTCCCCCAGCACTGATTTTAAGAAGGAGCTGGGTAAATGGAATTAGGAGCAGTCCCCCAGCTGATGCTGTGAGGTGTGTGGCAGGATGCAGCTCATGCAGGGCAGCAGTTGTTCCCTTTTCCTGACAGCCCTGTGTGGCTTGCAGAGCTCCTTGGAATCCAATCCTTGCACTGGGCCTGCTTTCAGGGATGGGTTCTGCTGCTGTTTGTGTTTTCTTCCTTGGAATGTCTTGTTTCTGGGGATGTTGGCTGGCTGGCTGAAAGTTGCAGTGTTTACTTGTATGTTCAGGACATGTCAGTCCAGTTTAAAAATCCTCTGCATCTCGATTCTGTTTCCAGAGTCTTCCTACTCAGATCAATAAAAGTGGCCGTCCATCAGTTTTTGACTGGAGCAGGATTGATCAAAGAGCAGCTCAGGGGTGCTGTGTTGCAGCTGCAGCTGCCTGACACAAATATTGTCTCCCTTTGCCAAGGAATTCAATTGTCCTGCATAAGCGATCAATATCTGCTCCTCTGACTACTCTTGCTCCCTTAATCTTCCTCTATAGTTTTTTTATAATTTAATCTTCTTCAAGGAGCCATATTTCCTGTCTATCATGCTGTTGCATTTTCCTTGAAACATTTTTTGAATCTCACAGCTGGTGGAGCTCCTGCGATTCACAAGAGAAGCTGACTTGCAGTTCGAAAGAAAATGCAAATTCTAGCCTATCTGCTTTATTTACAGCTGATTCAAATAAATATCTTTACATATTTCATAGTTACTTCAGCTTTGTCTTTGCTCTATATCAGCTGGCTTCTGGTTTTCTTTCTTCTTGTTGGCGATATTCCGCATCCTGAAGCGTGCAGGCATCAGATGCAGAAATAATGCTTTATTAGTTAAAGTATTCATTTGTTTTATTCATTGCATACATCTTGACGCCTTGGCAGGCTAAGTCCCTGGCATTTTCCCTCTTCCCAGCACAAAGCATGAAGCTGCACAGATTTCTGCGCAGAACCAGTGCAGCTCAGCCCCAGTGATGCAGCAGAAAGCTCCCTGACTTGGCAGCCTGCACTGGCAGTGTGTTAAGGGAAAAGCACTCATTCCCTGGAGCTGGAATGAGGCCCCAAATGCTTTCCACTTATCTAGTGGTGGGATGAAAACTGCTATCCTATGCAGGGGACGTTGATCTCTGACACAGAGAGGAAAAGTTCAGCAGCTCACTGCAAATGTGTCGTTACTCTTCAGGGATTGATTTGTTACTTGCTTGGTTCTAATGTGGCCGCACACAGGAAGGTAGTCAAAAAAAAAGAAAAAGAGGAGGGTGAGATATAGAACCCTTCTAGCAAATATTTTTTAGTAAATATGGGTATAATGTGTTACTATGTTTTGAAATGACAAAATCAATGTAACTGAAAGTCTCTGTGACAGAACCAGTACGTGAAGGGAGTGAAAATTTTTCTTTCAGAGAATGGCCATGTTTTTCCCTCCTGAAACTTCCTACCTTGCTGACAGCAGGGGCAATAATAGAAGCAAAGGAATGCAAAGAATAAGCACAGGTTGCAGTCCACCTTTCTGCCATCTGTTCCCTGCCAGCACTGATGTAATCCCTCTGGCACTGAAACTTGCCTCTGCCATCTGTCAGCGCTCCGATGTGCTATTGATTAGGGGCTTTGCTGAGGTCACTTAGGAATCACAACAAGCCTCCCGAAACTCGGGAAAGGTACTCAATCAAAGGAATTTGATTTGTGACTTGCTGTCATTTTTGGTGCCTTGCTTCAGTAGAAGACAGCAGTCAACACTTCCTAAGCTCCTCACATGAGGAAAGTTATGATGGCAAAAGAAAGCGCTTGTTTATAAACGGTGCAAGTAACATAAGCTTTTAATGGATCCTAGAGGAGTCCAAGGCTCCAGAGGGCTCTGGAATGCCTTTCTCCCCACCCCCTTTTGCTCCCCTCACCCTGACCCCCGCGTTTTTTTCCAAGCCTTTGTCCAATTTTCATCATATCTGTCATTTTGAAAAATGAGCTGGCGGTTCACTCCTAAGGTTCATAGCATGCCATGCATCTTTTTTTAGATTAACTTGTTTGCTAGGAGACAGTCCAGCAGGAAATTCTTGTGCTTACACAGCAGTGCAATTTTTATGAAAAGCAGAGATGTTGTTAAAGCTCATTATCTGTGTCTATTCTGCTAATTGGATATAAAAAAGTCATGAGACACGAGGATGATAGGACCACACTTGTTTCCTGGGTAGAAGCCTATTAGTACATTGCTAGCAAATCTGAACTGGGGCTGAGTGTGTAACAGTATGAACACAGTGAGTGCCAGCATTGCACTACACTGAGATCTGAGGTATAAGTGCACCTCATTTCATTTATGGAGATAAATGGAGATAGTGCTCCTGAAGTGCTCATTTCGGATGGTTTCAGAAAAATGGATGCCCAGCCATAGCTACCTTGATGCTCCATTTGATTCCAGACATAAAATGCTCCCATGCATTACCGTACATATCAATCAGGATGGAATAGCCTGTATCATTCTGCCGCTCCCAACATGGGTGTCAAGGCTCCATGTGCCCTCCCACCTTTGGGACAAACCAGGTCTCACCCCTCTTGGGGCTCACTTTAATCCTTTGTGCCTCCACTCCAGCTCTGCTGCCTTTGCCAGCATATTTCAGGTGGAGTATCTGTTACAGGAAGATGTACACAATACTATTCTAACTCTTGCTTTGCAGACCTACCTTTCTTTGTAGGTCAGCTTTAAATAGAGACACCTCACGCTGTGCTTGGCCACCGTGTGTGCAGACACTGGGCATTACTGCTCCTCCAGATCCCAAAATCAAGGCTGTCCTGCTGCAGCGTGGCTGGATCAAGCACACAGATTGACCTTCTCCTGGGTTTCATGTCTTCAGGTCTCTTCACCACCAGTCTGGAGAAGGCCTTGCAGTTGTGTTTGACCGTCTCTGGTGTTTTTAAGCTGTGACTTGGCCCATGCATGGCTTGCAAACACCAAAAGGGAGCTTTTGTTTCAGATTTTTGAGTGGATGGAGGGGTGGGTGTTTCTCTCCTGATATGCCTGAGCTCTGCTGGCTCTTTTTTCTCCTTTTTTGCCATCAGGCTCTATCATGCTTGCACGCAGCCGTGGTGTTTGGTGCACACAGATGCAACCCACAGGAGCTCTGCTCTCTGGGCAGGCTCTGCAGTGGGATCATCACGCTATGACGACAGGCTGCATCACCAGGACTGCAAACCATTCCAAATTGCCCACATTTTGTGAAGTATATGGGTGAAAAGAGAGAGGTGTGCCTCTTCTCATCTGCCTCAGCCTCCTGGAGCAGCCTGAGCATTGCTTCAGAATTGGCCCATGGTGAAATCAGCCCCCAGGATGACTCCCTGAGTGAGGATCTGGAGCCTGTGTGAGGGGTGGCTGTTGCTACATTTCCAAATGTCCTCTCTTTTAATACAGCCCCAAGTCCCAAGAGCAGAGAGCATCAGGCAAAACAAACACAATTGTGCAAAACAAACCTGGTTCCCAAAGCGAGCGCTGACACCCCCTCCTTTCCTGGCAGAGAAAATCACTGCTCTAGGTGTTTACCCAGTCTGAGAGCTGCAGGATTGGGTTTGCTATTCAGTTTCTTGGCTTTGGGGGTTTTGTGTTGCAATCTTTATTTAAACATAGAGGACGGAAAAGAGGTTTGTTTTGTTTGTTTGTTTGGGGTTTTCTTTCTGTTTCTATGACTTTTAAAGGACTGAAGAGTTTATTGTGTGTGAAATGCAGGAAGAGTCTAAATGAACAACAGATGAGAGGAAATAGACTGAGGAAAATTAGGGCTATTTGCTACCAAAGGAAGTAATCATTGTACATATATTAAATTCCAATCTCTAACTGAGAATGTGCTTGTTATGCAAGAAATCTGACTGTAGAGGAAAACAGGGAAGTATGTGGAGTGTTTGCAAGGTTGGGCATTAAAAGTGGTAAGTAAGGGTTTGGTAAATAAGCCAGGAGGCAGCTTTTACTGGAGTGAGTGGTGGCTGGAGAGCCAGCCAGAGTTTCCCTTGGTAGCAGAGGGTTATTCTCTGTGCAGAAGGGGGAAACTGTCCTTCTTACACCTGCTATTTATAGGTAACATTTAGGATGACTTTATAATGACAACAGAAATTCTTCATGGACTTTCATCTGCCCCGTTCTCAGCTCATCCATCGAGACTCTCCTGTGCTTGTTCCTTACCTGTAGGTCCTTGCTGGGCCTGTTGCTTAAGGACACACTGCTCATTTTCAGTGCAGATAACCCTTACCTGGCACTTCAGTCTTCCAGCCAAGTGAGGGTTGAGGTGGTGGCAGTGGGGGTGCTGAGTGCTCTGCTTCTTCCCCTGGTCCCTGCAGACTAACAGCAGGGCAGGTGCACGAGTGCATTTCACTGCTGGGAGGCAAAATCAGTGGTTGGTTCAGTGATAAACTACTTACACTGAGAGCCAGCATAAATGGAATAAGGACCCTCACCAGGGATTTGTGGAGTGCACAATACATGGGCTTGACTTACGAGGATGCCTTAAATCAGCCACAGATTTGACATTACTACATCCTTAAACAAAACACAGCGTTCCTCATTATTGCAAGATGGCAGACCCCCTGCTCAGTTAATTCAGCAAAGATACAGAATGATTTTTAAATTATTTTTTTTTTTTAGCAGTAGAAAAATTGTAGCCTGGAGGAATGTTGCTTTGACAGATTGAGGTTATATGGCTGAGGCTGACCTATGCAGCTTCCTTCCCCTTCCCCCTCCTGGCAGGCAGATGAAGCATTTATGATTGCAAGTGGCTAGCTGTATTTTGTTCTTTATCTGATGGAAGGCCGCCACAGTAGTCAAAAAGGACTTGTTAAATATTACGCTTTTCCTGTGAGGAATGCTTGAAAGCTCAGTAAAGAACCTATAAAAAAAGAAAAATTAAAAAAAAAGAAATGGCTATGTGGGAGGAAGCATTTAAGCACAGGAAAGAATAGGGAATTGCACAGTCAAATAAGCAGTTCTTGGCAGAATTTAGAGACCAGCAGCAGTAAGAAGGATGCACTGGCATGTAGAAAAGAGTGGAAATGAACTGAAGAGAAATGATAGCATCATATTCAGAATCTGTCACTTTATCAGAATTATCTTGACTGGTTCTTAGCAAAAGAGAAGGAATTGAGTTTTTAGAGGAAGAAGGGTTTCATTTCCCCTTCATTAGCTGAGGAACCTGCTGACAGGAATTAAGACAGAACATTACTAAATGGCAGCTTCAGCCACGCAAGAAAGGGTTATTTTTAACCCCAGGCTGCTCAGTGACTGCATTTGCAGCATGGCCCTGCTTAAAAAAAAAAACCCCAAAACTCTGCTGGCAAAACTAAGGCTGCTTTGTGCTGCTATGTGAGAATGGGAAGGAGAGGTCTGGGTGGGAATCCTGCAGGGCAGTGGTGCCCCTGACGCCTGTGTCATGAAAATATGCCTGCAGTTAACTATTGTCCTCTGACCTCAATCCATGCTGAAACAGGGGCTTTGCATAATCATGCAAGGAGACGGCTCCTGCTCCAAAAGATGTTATGTTTTGAATTTCCAAAACAGACAAAGGAGACATTGTCAGCCCTTCACACATGGGAAATGGAGGCAGGGAGAGAGAGATTTGTCTGTGGCAAGCAGGCTAATTTTGACAGAATGGGCACTTAAAAGTGAAGTTTCCTGAATTCGTTTGTGTGTTACGACCACAAGATCAGCCTTCCTTTCTAATATTGGATTTTGTTCTTCCTGAAACTTCAGTTCAGGCACAGGGTTGTTGATCAAAAATATTCTTTTATTCTGTTCTGTTTAATAAATATGCTAGGGATTCCTTCCTTGGACACTGTGCAGCTTGCATGCAGGTCTGAGTTTCAACTCTGCAAACACCTTGGAGAGCTTCAGGTGGATTTTCATGTTGGGACAGCCAGGAGCAGTAATGCAAGAAAAGGCAGAGGTGTGACTTGGTCTTCTGCCTGTCTTTGTGCCCTTGGGCATCACAACCCCATGGGTGTGCAGAAGGGGAGCCTCCAAGAGCAGTAATGCTGTTCTGCTCAGCTTCATGTGGGAAGAAAAATCAGTATTAGTATCGCCAACATCCATTTGTCTTGCTCAAGATTGTTAAGTCCAGAAAGGCCAGTGAGATGTGACTCTGCATGACCAAACTGGGGCTGCTTGGTCTTTTTATGAGGCATTTATGAGTATTGAGTGGGACCATCTGGGCTAGAAGACCACACTTCTGAAATGAGCCTTTAGGAACACCAAAGTTAAGTGGCTGTCTGGGACACCATGCTGAATGAAGGGCACTCACAGCCGCCTGGGGTTTTTGGGTTTATTTTATCTCTGATGACAAAAAAAAAGTGTTACTCATGTGGTTCCTCATGAATTTCAGGCCACTGTTGGACAAGGGGCATTTCCTGTGTTCTCAGCCATGCTGGAACAGAGTTCCCCCCGCTTTCTGACTGCTCACGGACGATGCTTTACAGTTACCTAATTTTTCTCTTAAAGGCAAGCCCAAGTTATACCTCAAGAACAGAAACTTAAATATCTTAAGTGCCTTGGGTGAGCACCTGCACAGTCATCCCTCTAATATCCACCTCTCTGGCTCTGATGTCTCAGTCTCTTGGAAGGTGTACTGCTCACTTGCCTGAAGGCTGAGGGAATCTGCTCCTTGGAAACTCATACCTTTCTAGAAAGCTAAATACAAATTTGGGAGCATAACTTCCACTGTGTCGGTGATGCATCTCAACTTAGGCAGTTAAAACTATTCTTTTGCTTAAAAGTCTGTTCAGTTTTGCTTGTTAAGGGGTTTGTTTGTTTGTTTGTTTGTTTGTTTTTGCTTTGTTTTTTTAATTATTATTTATGCCCCTTTGGGGCAGCTTCCTTAAGTACTTCCAGGGGCTTGGTTCCAGTTTCCAAATATAAATCTGATTTCTGTGTTAAGAGGCAAGCCCTTTCCTTCGTGCACTTTTCTGTGTGACAGACCTGGAAAGGGGTAAATTGGATTCAGTAGAATTTTAAAAACTGTAACCTACTTTCCTGTGCTTTCTATTCATTGAGATGAATCTTTGAGAATGATCACTTATGGTAAAATATTTGCCAGGGTATTACATCAACTAAGGTAATAGCTCTTATAGGGCAGGTGTGAAGAAAGAAGTACTTGCTCCTTAAACTTTTTCCAATCCACGTCCTGTTCAATGTCTCTGTTTCAATGGACTCCAGAAGCTTTGCATGATATTTATTAATCTGATTTACTAAGAGTCTCCTAAAGTTTAAACAGAGACAGAGAGAGAAGATAAGCTGGACTCAGGCTTGCAGGAATCAGATTCATGCCAACTCTGACACTTGTATTTGACTTTATGCACATTATTTAATATTTGTGGTTCCCCTCTCTGCCAAATGCAGATACTAATTATTCCCTTTTTCCCCTATCCTTACTTGTGTAGGTGGCATGTTTGGACAGCAATCAGCTCCTCCTTTGTCTGTGGATACCTCACACACAAATGAATCCCTGATCTTAGGGCTCAGGGAGAAGCAACCTTCTAGTTGCTTCTGTAGCCACAAAATAATAAATGGCTTCGACCTGCTCGGTGAAAAATGCAACCTTTGGATTACATTGGTGAAAATAAAAAGTCCACTGCAGTTCGCAAGTCAAAAACTGCTGATAATGTTTAGCACCAATGTCTGTCATTGAACATCTGGCATTCATCACTGCCTTCCTTTTCTTTCCACTGCTGTATTTTATCCCATCTGCTGGAGGTTTCTTAGTTCAGTCTGTATAAATTACAGCTGTCTGTCAGTCAGGGCAGTGGAATCACTACAGGCTGCAAAGTAAAGGAAAAAGAGGTGGACTGAAGGAAAGTGTCTGCTCCCCTTTTTCTCCCCTCTCCCTGTACACAGACAGTACTGGACAGTATTACCAGACAGCAAGATACTCTTGCTATTGAAGAGAGAGGGAATAGTTTCCAAAAATAACAAATGTCTATACCAGCCCTAGTTATGAAGGCACAAAGCAGGAGAGGAACTGGAGCTGGAGTGGACGCCCGTTGTCATTGTTGGAAAGATCAAAATTGCTTTGGAACAGCCCTTCAGCAAGTTTATAATGAATTAGGAAAGCAAACATTACTTAATATGAGACTTCCTGGGCAATGGCTTTGATGTATTATTTTAAAATTAAATTGCTCTTATGGCAGAAATTTCAGTTACTACTAGGAAGAATAATACTGAAGGTGCTAGGAGAACACGAGTGTGTTCAAATTAGCCAAAACAGAGTACTTTTACTACTTTTTTCCTCAAAAAACTGTTCAGTGCCATCTCAATGGCCATTCCATTCAGTGTTCCTGAACCATGGCAATGAGCCCTAGCAGCATTCTGAAGATGCATTTCTGATGGGGACATGAATCCTCCAGCACCCCTGTGTGAAACACTGCCAGCTGCATGTGTGCGTTCCCTGCCAAAGCCAGGGGCTTCTGTGTGTGCACAGTGTCACACAGCCCCGTGCCCTGCAAGAACGTGCCAGCTTTAGGAACCAGAGAAGGTATTTCCTCCTTCTAGAAACCCTCGGTCCCACGCTGCTGGCAGTTAGGGAAGAAAAGGCCCATTTCCCTCTGTGTGGAGAGGGCTGTTGCAGGTTGCCATCTCTGTCAATCCCAGAACTTTACGGGCTGAAGCCAGAGGGTCTCTGTTAGAGACAGCTGTCATGTTTTCAGTTCTAGGAACAGCTTGTATTGTTGGGGACTACATTATACTTAGAACAGCAAGAATGCCCTACGTCACTATGTGTGTTCTTCTGGCTACCTTGCTTTTCCCTTCTATTTAGTCTTGTGTCAAAAGTGTGTCTGAAGTTTGTTTGATTTAATACCAGGTTGACTGAAATGGGAATAAATTATTGCTGGTTGTCAGCTCAGCCTTCTCTTCCTGCAAAGCATATTGCATTCCTGATTTCCCATTGTTTTTCATTTATGTTCCTGTGGTTTTATCCTGCTACTCACTGCCGACTCCCAGATTTCAGCTCGGCAGGCAGATCAATCAAGCAGTGGGTGTCCTGGTCAGCATCTGCATGGAGTGGAAGTGACAGGCCCAGCTCACAGACAGGGAGGCTGCTGGGCTGTCCTTGGAGCAGGTCCTGGCTGGCACAGCGGGCACACGGTGCCTGGTGGGAAAGGCCAGGCAGTGCCAGCAGCCACAGCTGCTCTCTGAAGCCAATGGACAGGTTCGGTCCTGGTGGTTTGTTCTGGCTTTGTGGTGTGTTGATGGGAATGGACATCCTGGTGAAGGTGCTATTACTTGGCAAGCCCAAAGTGAGAAAGAGAAACACGGGTCTAATGTTGTGCAAACTGCCTTGCATGAGATACTGCAAGAAAAAAAATAACCCACAAGTGTAGCCCTGATTTCATGCCTGAGATGTTTTGGTTTCTGAAATTCTTCTCCCAGGCGATTTTCTGTGACCAAGGGAAATGTTTTTGTAACTGTACCTATGTTTATCCATTCTCACAGGAGGGACTTTCCTTGATGTCCCTCTGGTTTGACCAATGTGATTGAAGAAGTTTGCCTTTGTTTCACCAATCAAATTAGTCTGTGTAAAATGGTATAAAAAGGAGACACATCCCAAAATAAAGGAGTCATTTTTCTAGCCTTCTGATCTCAGAGTCTGTGTCGTTGTTAGTGTAGAACAGCGATACACAAGTACAGTGGAATGAATGATGTGATGTTGATTTACTCTCAGTTTTTTGCTGTCTGCACTAGATCTCTGCTTGCCTAGCATCTGTCCTGTTACTAGCGGAATATTTACTCTGTTTTCTCTTCTCCTTGTAGAAAATTTTACTACATCACACTGCTGAGAGACCCCGTATCTCGTTACCTCAGCGAATGGCGTCATGTCCAACGAGGAGCTACTTGGAAGACCTCCTTGCACATGTGTGATGGCAGGACACCAACCCCTGAGGAGCTGCCCTCGTGCTACGAGGGCACGGACTGGTCGGGCTGCACGCTGCAGGAGTTCATGGACTGCCCGTACAACTTGGCCAACAACCGCCAAGTGAGGATGCTGGCCGACTTGAGCTTGGTGGGCTGCTACAACATGTCCTTCATCCCGGAGAACAAGCGGGCGCAGATCCTGCTGGAGAGCGCCAAAAAAAACCTCAAAGACATGGCCTTCTTCGGCCTGACGGAGTTCCAGAGAAAGACTCAGTACCTGTTTGAGAGGACTTTCAACCTGAAGTTCATCCGGCCCTTCATGCAGTACAACAGCACGCGGGCGGGCGGGGTGGAGGTGGACAACGACACCATCCGCAGGATCGAGGAGCTCAATGACTTGGACATGCAGCTCTATGACTATGCAAAGGACCTCTTCCAACAGCGCTACCAGTACAAGCGGCAGCTGGAGAGGATGGAGCAGAGGATAAAGAACCGGGAGGAGAGGCTCCTCCACCGGTCCAACGAAGCGCTTCCCAAGGAAGAGACCGAGGAGCAAGGACGTTTGCCCACTGAGGACTACATGAGCCATATTATAGAGAAGTGGTAGCCTAGGCAGACTTTTATATTAATGATATTCTAGGGTTTCCATATTAAGAGGTCGTGGAAGTAAAATTACAAAAAAAAAAAAAAAAAAAGACAGAAAATATTTTATTTAAAAACAAGTCTGTAAAACAGAAGGTAGATTGCTTCCTTAAGCATAGGGTCTTTTTACTGTTTCTTACAAGACCGATGAGATTCTTAAAAAAAAACAATAAATACATAAAAATAAAAAAAGGATCAACATTCTAATGCAGAGATAAAAAATGCACAAATGCAGTTACCCAGTCGTAAGGCCAAATACAGAAGAATGTTTCTTATCCTCACAATTTTACCACAAATGGCAGAAGTAGGATTTTTAAAAATCTGTTTATCCCCCGAACGTAATGATCTAAAGATGCATAATTCGAAAACAAGGAAACAGAGGTTTTCTTTTGTGGGGGAGGTGGGATGGGAATTGCATTGTTTGTCAGTAACTGTTAATGGTGACTAAGTTGAGGATGGGCCATCCTGTCAGGCTGGGATCTGAGCACACAGGCTGTCACAGCATTTCAGCTGGCAGCCACTGCCAGAAAGTAGAGCACCATAAAGAAAAAAAAGAAGAAAACCAGTCAGAGGATGAGAAACATTAAAGCAAATTGACTATGGCCTGGGAAATGTACTTAGCACAGTGGTTCTGATTCATTGCACTTCTATCACATATGCATACACAGTTTCATCACAAAAATAATAGGGAATTCATACACAAAACTCCCAGATTTGTTTCCCAGACAGGTCCCAAAACAAGTTAAAAGCCAACCATAGACTCAAACCTGCACTCACATGTTATCCTGTCAGCTTGCACCGCTACCACGCAAGGCACCGTCAGTATTGTGTGTTAACAGCACACGAAAACCCTATCCTACGTACTACAAAAAAAAAAAAAAGGAAGAAAAATTTAAATAGTCCTTCGTAAGTCCGCACAAAATTCAGACGCTGCAAATGATAAGTCATTAATGGCAATGTGGCAAGGGGCTGATTTTGTTTTGTTTGTTGCTATGTGAAGTAGTGACCCAGAATAAGCATACAGATGTACTCTAGCTGTATTATTTCAGTTATTTTTACTTGCTTTTATCAAGAGGTAATGGGCATCAGCCTGCTTCCAGTGAAGTCACTAGAACTGATTTAAGTGGGAACAGGATGGGGCTCTCTTCCAGAGCTGTGAAAATTTCTGACTATGGGTCTGAATTAATTATGAGACAGTGCACATTGTCTTTTGGCAGGGTGCCTGTTCTGCAGCCCTTACTTTAAATGAACAAGCTGTGTTCATAAAAGTGGAAAGGGGAATCATGGATAGTGTTTTTTTAGTCTCAGACCACTTTCAAAGCAGAACTCTTTCTCTTTCAATGCTGTTTTTTAGGGCCTCATGTAAGTTTAATCCTCCAGTGTAGGGACAGTCTAACCAGGTTCTGCTTACTGACTTGTGAGTCATAGAACAACAATGACTTCTCTAATTCCTCTTCCCACTCGCCAAATTAAAATATGGCTTATTTTTTTGCTGTTGCAAGCATTTCTTTGTTTGGCTGGAAGCATGGAAATGAAGTAGTTTTTGCCTGGTTCATGTCTCCCTCCGTTATTACTCAGCCTGTAAGACCTGAACCAGCTATTGTTTAGGGTAAACTCTGAACCAAATGGAATATGATTTGATTTTCAAAGGCCATGTTAACTGCAAATCAAATATGGCATTGAAATCACTGGAGGAGAGGCAGAGAGCTGATGCACTCAACTTTAGCATGTCATTTTTCCAGCATCCCTTTCCCATCACACAAATCCACTGATTTGCTGCTTGGTTTGTATTTTAATTCCTTCTCTGCCTCTGTGCACTGTTTCCAGCAGTTTCAAGTTCAGACTGAGTGTTTGCAAAGGAGGCGCTTTTTGTTCTCCTGTGCACACCCTGGGGGATACACCTTGTTTTTGGAGACATTCTTCTCCTGAGGAGCAAAAACAACTGAAAACTTGAGAAGAGAAAATACAAAGAGCACTTAGGGCTCAAATACAATTCTGTCACAGCCCTGAGCCAGAGTCCACCGGAGTCAGAGGATGTCTTTCCTGTTGATTTCAGGTGGATTTTGGTCAGGTCTGCATCCTGCTGCTGCAAAGTGCACAGCACACAGCTGTCTGCAGGCACAGCAGGACATTGTCACCCACACATTTGGCAGGTACCAGTATGTGCTGGTGGTGTCCGTGTCTTTAGGGCTGTGTCAGTGCTTCTGGCACAGAATAGCTCCTCTTCCCAGTAATGTGTAGCCTGGCCGTAAGCATTTCCTCCTGGACGAAAATTGGGAAGCAAGACGAAGCAATATTTGGTGGTTGGCTTGGGGGCAGAGAAGGTATTACAAGTCCATTTGCTCATCTCTGAATTCCAAAACTGGGAGAAGCTATGTCTGCTAGTTGCCAGCACTTTCACGTTTTGCTGTAACAAAAAGAAAACATTTGTATTTTAAAAATGCAACTTCACAGGCTGTTTACCCACAAAACCAGCGCACCAGATATAAAAAGCAACTGTTGTACATGCACAGTTTCCACCTTTCCCCAGGAGCTTTTCAGGGTGTGTCCTGTGCCATGGATCCGTAACGCACAAGTGGTTCCTGCAGCTAATCCCGGTTTGCGTCGCACTGCTGGGACTGCGTGTGACTCAGACCAGTGTTGGGATTAAGCTGTGTTTGCCCGAGCTGTTCCTGTGTTACAGGCTCCGAGTGACCAGCTGGATGTTCATGAATCTGTCTGCAGGGTTGTCTAAATCAGAAGCAGCCTCTGACCTTAGAAGCATGTCAGTAAAAGACCTTGTTCCAACATTTTCTTTGTAATGTATTGCAGTAACAAGCAGAAGAAATGAAATTATATTGAAAACTGTATTTGGTTAACAGTTTCATTTCAACCACAAAAGGAGGGCTGACCTCACATGGTACCGAGGCAGAAGTTTCTAGATTTAAATCCTGCACCCAGCAAACGCCTCAGTTTTTCCACCTCTGCACTGGGAGTAACAAATTTACGGACTCCAAAAGGGTATGAAAGGTATGAACAGTGTAGGGCACTTTGAAAGAGATTCTTAGTAATGGAAGTGAACAGAATCACCCAAAAGCCATCCCTCGGCCTGGCTGCTGTGCTGGTCTGCTTCTGGCTGTAAGCCACGTGTTAATTTATTTGAAGTGCTGTGTACCAGAACATGGGTTACAGGACATACCTGGCACTATCTTCTTCCTTTAGTGGGTGCAAGGGAACTTTTTTAACATAATGTGAATGTAGCTTTTTGTGATTTATACGTGCCACACTTTGAAGTGGTACTATTTCTTTTCTTTTTAGAACTGATATTTTGATGCTACAATAACATGAAAAGTGTGTGTGTAGTTTTAAAATGAATGGAGAGCGACGGCTTTAAGGCACTCTGGCAGAAGTAGTGGCCAGATAATAGATTCTTGTTCAATACCTGCCCCTTTCTTCCAAAACGTTTTTCCTGTGACTTCCAGACACACCAAGACCTTCTCCACCACATGAAGTGTTTCTTCAGGGGGTCTGTGAGTGCATCGTGATCCAGGTCAGGTGAGGAGAGTGCTGGGAGCAGTGCAGGCAGCTGCAAGATTGGACTTGTCTCTTAGGGACTTGGTGACTTCTTAGGGCTAAGGGTTTGCTTTTAGTCACCTAAACGGTGTAAACATCACTGTTTGGGGGTGTTGTTGCTGAAGAAGACATTTTCTTGCTGGTTTGTCTCATCCTAGTTAGCTCTGTTGAAGGAGTTTGCCTCATCCAAAGCTTTCCAGACAGTCAGGTGCCACCTTGTACCTTATCCAGGTCACAAAATGCAGGATTGATTGGTAAGGTTGTCAGCCCAGGCTATCCCAGGGTTCAAAGTCATAAAAAAACAAGGAAAAGTCAGCAAAGGATCAGTGTGAATTTCTGGCTTGTCTGAATGTCTCCCTTTATGCTCAACATTTTGAAATAAATGAGGAACTGGGATGACAATGAGAGCAGCATAAGAAAGATTCCTGTAAGGTTTTGAATTCTCCCTCCCAGGGCTGTTTTGTTAGAGCAGAAAAGAGCAGTGCAGTTGCTGAGAGTGTGACCAAGGCAGGGGGACTCCCCAGTGGCAGTACAATTAGGAGGTTTTCCCTCTGAGCCAATCAAGTCCCCTCACAGAGAGCAGGGGACAGCTACAGAAGGTGATGATAACAGCACAGGGCCTGACTGAGGTTCATATCCTGGGCCTAAAAGCATCTCCAGTGTCTTACTGGTGTTCAGAGTTACCCAGACCCCCCTCCTATCCCATAGACTTTGCCAGTCATCAAAAAAAGGGGTAGCACTACAGGAATTCATCACCCAAACTGTGCTTAACACTGTGTTCCCAGAGCTGTGGCTTGGCATGCAGCTGACTCTGCTGCATTCAAATCACAGGGCTGGCTGTGTTCTCTTTATTCTTGTTTTCACTTTCACTAATATTAGCAGATTTTGCTCCAGAGGCAAAAGTGAACAGGGGATTCACTGCCTGATCAGGAGTGTTCCAAGCCTTTCTAGCACAGGTCAGTGAGCAGCAGCTTGGGTGAGCCAGGGCACACAGTCCCAGCTGTCCATGGCTGTTTGTTTTACCCCATCCACAAGAATTCTGCCAAGGTGAATGCAGCCCTGATAAGCACATGGATGTTAAAGCCTGTGCTGTCCCAGCTCTGTAATTCTTAGCCATGCAGGCTGAAAAAAAAACAGGATTTGCAAATGAGTCTGTCTCCTCAGAGCTCCACAATTCCCCCTCCCTGTTCAATTCCCCTAGATGTCAATTCTGGAGACTGGATTGAGAGAGTTGTACTATAATGAATAATTTTATATTCAAAAGGTTTACTGAGCATGATTTGTTTTGTACATATTGGAATATGATTTAACTTATTTTTATTGCCCCTCTTAATCTTTTTGTTTCCACAAGGAGAAGACAAAATCCCCATCCTCTCTCAATGTGAAGTTCCTCTGTGTTTATGTGTAGTCTGCCAATCAAACACACAACAGGCAGAGGATTTCTAACCGTCCCTACAGCTATCTGATTTTGGTTTTCATTGTCATTTCTATTCATCTGGGACTTTGCTTATGTTGTCTCTTCTTTCCTCTCTGCTGCACAGTCTGCACAGAGCAGGGAAAGGGCAATGCAGGCAGGATTTTCTTTTTCTTCCTCTCCCCTTTCCTGTGTGCTTAACTTACTAAGGAACTCAGTTCCTCTAGGAGTTGTGTGACTGAGGGTAAAAAAATACAACTGTCCCCCCGCCTGCCTTCCATCCTCCATCTTGTAGATCAGACAGATTCAGCTTCTCTGAAAGTGATTGTGGCTGGACTCATTCCATTGGGCTGAATGTGTATGGTTTGCACTTTCCCCCCCACTTCAGGAACTTCAAAACAACAAAAAATGAAAGGCAACTGTTTAACTTGAGCCGAGTAACACTTAAAGCTTTATATATTTATTTATAGCATCTTACAAAAAGTGTTAAAAGATTTTTTTCTTCCACAAGAAAAATAAAATTTTAAAAAATCATCTAATTGTTTTTGTCTAGATCAAGGATGAATGTTAGCAGATGAAATAAACCCTAAAACTGAGTGTCTGTTGTGCGTGTTGTCCTTGCATTGGCCTTTGGATGCTGTTTCAGTGTAATATGTCTTGCCTGTTTATTACAGAGAGATAAAGCTGCCAGTGCAGTTGATGGAGAGTATTTGTTTTCTGCTACAAAAACAGACTCCTGGACTAGAAATATTCAAGCAGAAACTGCAGTCTGTTCGTTTCTATTGTTACATTTGAGCCCACATTGCAAAAAACCCTTAAACCTCATGAAACCTGTCATCTTCTAAAAATTACCTTTGATACTGCACAGTCTTCTTAGTTTTCTTTTTCAGAGTCACTGCAGTGAACACATTTGCGGGTAATAAATAGAGGTTGTTACACCAAATACTACAGAATAATTAGGAATTCTTTTTGTTTGTTTCATGTTCAAGTACTTGGCTGTGTGAAAACCTTCTGCAGTTACTGAACTGAGCCACATGCCAGTCCTGCACCGTGAAAGTAAGCTGGGGAAAGAGGATGGGGATACAAAAGTGGTGATTGTATTTTAAAAATGCAACTTCACAGGCTGTTTACCCACAAAACCAGCGCACCAGATATAAAAAGCAACTGTTGTACATGCACAGTTTCCACCTTTCCCCAGGAGCTTTTCAGGGTGTGTCCTGTGCCATGGATCCATGACGCACAAATGGTTCACAAACGCACAGGATGCTCGCATCCTGAGAACAGCAAGATACTCATGCAAGTGTAGTGAGGAACAAAGCTGTGATTTTACCAAAGCTCACACCTGGAGGGAGGGAGGGGCTGTGCAGGTGCTGCTGGAGGGCTCAGGTGAGGGATGGAGTGAGGGGAACACCTGTGAGGGGAGAGGCAGAGACCTCTGCTCAGCCCTCACGTCCTGCTGAGCTGCAGGAGAGCTTCTCTGACCAGAGTGGTGGCCGAGGTGCAGACACAGCTTGTCTTGCTGTGTGGGAGCCCTGCTGTTCCTGTCTCAAAGCCCTGTTTGTCTCCTCCTTGGCATCTCCAAAAGCCAGCAGGATGTTCTGCCGCAAGAAGTCTGGGCAGGTAAAATGTTTTAATTGGCACGTGGTCTTCCTTTAAAAAGCACCTTTAAAATGGTTCTTGCTCTCCATGCTAGGAGCCTCCAGGAAAAGGAGAGGAGGGAGGAGGAGGGAGGATAGCTGCCTAGCAGGTAGAAGGGAGGCTTCTGCTCTTGCAGAAGGGGAAAGGAGCAGAATGGATACTCGAAGGAGGCTTAAAAGAAGCAGAGAAATTACTGAGGGAATTACCTCCAGAGTTTTGGGGGGTTTTTTTCTTGGTTACACTGATGACTATTCAGTTTCTTTATTCCTGTGTGCAAAATGTTCCTGTTTCTATTCTGTCTGATGATTTTACACTGTGTAGCAGTGCCTCTGAGGGATGTGCTGCCTCGGGTTAGTTGGAAAGTGCCCTCCTTTGTGTCCTGCTGTTACCCCAACAACAAAGAGCCCCTGGCTGTTCTGCTGCCCCAGGTGACGGCTTCTCCTCCTGAATGGAAGAGCTGATCCTGACTGCTGCATCACAGGAGGTGGTGCTGAGGTCTTGTCAGAGGTGGTGTTTTGTTTCTCTGGCTCATAGGCTCACACAGAGTTACTTTAACTCTTTAATAACCCCTTTCTTGCCACTCTCTAGAGGACAAGGAAAAGCGAAGCAAATCTGCTTTAACACTGTAATGCCAAAGCTTTTCCACGTTGATCTTTGGGTCGTACTGATGCTGTAGGAAGGCTGACCTGGAACAGAGAGCGAACAGAGCTAGTGAATAAAGTAGATATTTATTGAAAGGCCTTTAGGGTACACCTTGGGCAGGACAAGAGCCCAGCCATGGCCACACCCAAGATGGACCCAAGATGGA